>JAHWFP010259391.1:0-15400 GCA_023313725.1 Lithobius niger | reverse complement strand
CGATAGCGGTTAGAAGAGAATATTCTGTGAACACGTGATAGAACACCGGCTCTATTTAACAGCAACTAATACCACTAGAATGGTTTTAGGTTACCAAACAACTTGTTTACATAGGCAATTTGACACTGAAGGTATTTGAGATAAGACCCATAACTTAAACATAATAATACAACACTGGGAAGTTTTGTGGATAAAAACTAACAACCTTTTAACGACAGAGTTGACCTTTCGCACTCAGAGGTGAGACAGACAGCTGTTTTTGGGAAGAAAGCCGTTTCGTAGAAAACTTAAAGAAGAGCCAACCGGGGACAGATTGCAACTCCCGTAGAATGTCCCTAATGAACATTTAATTAGTGTCGTTACAGTCTTTGTCAATATTCTCCCACAGAGGGAGACGTTGATAGTGACAAAAAGAGTAAAGCATAGGCACTTAAAATTTAGGTGTGAAGGCCAAAACGGGAATTAACTGAGAGTTACTTTAAGATGAGCTCTCAACAGACTAAAATGACAAAATTAAAAATGCAGGTAAAAATAATTTTCCGTCAATTTGTACTGAAATGAAACGTTTAACAATTAAATGTTTAACGAAAATGCTGCCTTGATGCAGCAACAATCACTAGATGCTTTCCAGGTTTGTCCAGTAGACTCTGAAGTTTTAGGATTTAAAATTCAGCAAATACACTATTTTAGGTTTGGCTGCTCCTAGATGGAGCCACGGTTGTGCGACAAACTACACATTGTTTAAAGAAAACATGCACGGGAAATTTACTTTGTTAGATTTCCGGTTTACTAGCAACAAGAAAAAAACTCTAATTTAGAGAAAACTATTTTAGGTTAGGGATTAAACCTTCGTTTTATTGGAAACACCAATTCAGTGCTAGAGCCATAATAAATGCATTTATTTCCACCCTAGACTGACATAGAATTCACACTAAAACATCGGTCCTACTTTTAACAAAACAAAAAGGGCTGGGAAAAAAACTATGTTTAAGTTTTTTTTATTTGCTTAACACACTGGCTTTAAATTAGATTAAAATCCGGCAACTTTACTTTACCAAACTCTGGGAAAAAATCAAAGCACATAGGGGGAACACTTTTAATGCCGACCTTTAAATTACTTGTTTCCAACTTATGGTTGGGGGAAGTTAACTCACGTAACTTAATCCATTCGTCAAAGTTAAACTCGCTAACCTTGGGTTTATCTGACATGACTAAACTTTTGTTTATATCACTAGCTGACAAACTTCGTTTTATTTTGCCCGTACGAGGCAGGTTCAACGTATTTTCCGTTGATTGTTTACGCCAACAAAGATGGCGACAGTCCATCCATTGGTCGAGGGAGGGGACTTGGGTCTCATTATCTCGTAATGGGTTGACCTCCGAAGTTTTTAGCAGACCCCTTTCGTCTGCGCTTGAGGACTTAACGACGATAGGCGGAAGCACTGTGGGGGTTTGGGGCTTGACCAATGCCGCGGGGCTGGTTTGATTATGGGGGCTTCTACGTTTCTTTGATTGACGTGGGCCGGTTCTGACGGGAGGCGTAGCCACCTCGGCTGGCATCGGAGAAAAATCACGGGGCGTGGTGATTACTGGTCTGCGCTGTTTGGTTAATGATTCTAATCCTGTCACACCCAAAACGACATCGTAGAACGAATTGTTGACCGGTGTAATGCACGCTACTGTTTTTAACACGGTGCCATCATCTAACCTTAGCCTGAGATTTACCTGATTTAAAGTAAACACTTCACTACACAAGGCAGTTTTACATTTAATCTTACGTTTTAAGCGTGGCCAATTTCTGGCGAGCCTAGCGCTAACTAGCGAAACTGTGCTTCCGGAGTCGCATAAAATATTAATTTTATTTTTCCCTATGCTACCGGACAGAGTGCTAGCCTTAAGAATTTTACTGGCATTTTTCCCAACTGGGAAACATGCATTAACTTGCTGGGGTTTCGAGTTAAGCTCGGGGCATTCACTACGAATATGTTGGGGAGAGTTACACACGTAGCAGCGCCTAACTCGATCCTGATTTAGGTTAGTTTTTTCACTAGCACTAATGTTTATGGCAGGGTTCCCTCCAGGGTTTTCTGCGTTTACACGGACAGATCCGGCCGGATTAGCTGTCGTGTTGTGGTTACGGTTGTGACCACGCTGTTGACCAGTAGGTTTAGAACCTTGGTTCGACGCTACAGCTATGGGCTGTGTTTTGGCTGCACGAGTGGCAGCTTCGGTAGCAATTTGTTTATTGCGGGTTGTGAATTCGTCACAAAGTTGGGCTGCTTCGGCCAGTGTCCCTAACTTTATTTGATCCGGGATCCATTTCCTAAGTTGGGTAGGGCAAGATTTATAAAATTGCTCCAAAAGCATTAAATTGACAAGTTTGTCATAGTCCCGGTTAACCTTAGCCAAAGCTAACCAACGAGTAAACAATGTTTCTAACTCAAACGCATAGTCAAAAAATTGTTGATCAGCTTCTTTCTCTAAAGAACGAAACTGTGTTTGCACCGACTCTTTAGTCTGAACAAAACGGGCAAGTATTTTACTTTTTACTAGATCATAGTCTTGCATCTCAGCGTCTGTTAGCTGATCGCAAACTTTAATGAAAACCTCACCGCCGAGGGGTTGGAGTCCCGTGACCCATTGATCTCTAGGAATCTTTTGACTAGTCATTGTACGTTCAAAAATCTTAAGGAAACTGTTGATTTCAGTTTTAGGCGTCCAATTGTTGACGAGACGAACTACGTCCGCTACCTTACCATGTCTTGCAACTGGATTTGGGGAAGCTGGGGGAGCGCCGTTAGCTCCGATTGGAGCGGGGTTAAGATTTAACGAAGCAGCGTTTAGCTTTGCTAGTTCTAGCTGCTTATCTAGTTTGGCTAGTTCCATTGCACTAGCGCGATCACTAATTTGGGCTTCTTGGTCCCTTTCTTGGGCTTTAAGAGCGGCTTCCCTGTCTTTAAGGGTTATTTCATGAGCTCGGCGTTTATCTGCATCCGCCACTTCTAAGGCTCTTAACTTCAACTCTTCTGCTTTCAGAAAAAGTTCATTCTCTTTAACGGCTAATTCTTTTTTTGTTAAAAGGATAGCTTCTCTCTTTTCAATAGCGCTTGCTAATGCAGTTCGTTTAAGTCTAATTTGCCATCTTCGAGGGCTGCTCGCAAGATTTGTTGAGATTCGGTTCTAGAATCACTAACGGTAAAACCTAAGTTTAAACATGCCTTTTTGAGGTCTTTGTTTTGTAAATCACGAATGATTTCTTCGAGTTGATCCATTTCGGACATTTTTACGTTTTAACGTGGTTTCAAAATAAAACCTTTATAAATGAAACAAAAATTAAAAGCAGCCGCTTAAAATTTAACGTTAAGTTTGAGCAGAGCGAATTAATTAAAAAACTTCTCTCCCAAATCCAGTAAGTCGATACAAAAAAATACACTCTCAAGAACCTCCAGCACTCTGGTATATGAATAGCTAAATTGCATAAATGCTATCAACTACAACACTCGGCTTGGCGGCCTCTAAGCATATCTCGTGTACACTCACCCAATTGTACAATCGCTGTACGGTCAGTCTGTCCTTCCTGTTTCCATCGCAACACGGGAAGTTCGGCACTGATTTCTGGAGTCGATCGTCTCTGGCGGTCTAATCCACGGGACCTCGGTGTAAAACACAAAATCCTCGGCTAGGCTGTACGGAGCGCAGGTTTCCTTGCGGGCCTCTTCTCCTACAGCATCGGTTGGGGTTGGGACGGCTCTCGGCTTGAGGACGTCTACTGGAAGCGGCAGCTGCTGCTTCCTGGCGCCGGCAGTTGTTGGGGCTGCTGGGCGGTGGTTGTACTGTTTTTTAGCTTTCAGTACGACATCTACTTCGTGACTTTGTGTATCTTAGTCACAGGCATCTGCTTCGTGGCCGTATTGTCGGGACCACAGACGTCTAGTTGGAAGTGGCTTGCATCCTTCTAGGTTTTCTTGCTTGTAGCTTGGCAGGGGGGAAACGCTTGACGGGAACAGCACCTGTTCATCCCACCGCTGCCACCATTGTAACGGCGGACGCTACGACGGCTCAGGTGCTTGTAGCGCCTCCGGTTTCCTGGTTTGACACGGAGATTCAGCTTAAGGTGTTGCGGTGATTATTGCGACTTTTACGGCATAAGCACAGCAAGGGCTACTGTCCCAGCATGGGGATGGAGCGCAGGGTCCTAAATTAAAGGGGCCTAACCTTAATACTGCTGGTAAATTTTGCTGCCACCAGCGATGGAAATTTAACCGTTTATCAAGAGCTAAACTAAAAATGGTTTACATATTTATTTACACTTAAACAGTTAATCGACTAGCAAACGAACTGAAGTTAAAAACTCCTGGTTTTTATTATAACAACAGAGAATGAAAAGCACACTTTACATTTAGTTTGCACGAAAGCTTTTGAAATAAAGTATTTAAAAAGCACTAGTTTGAATTTACAACATGTAATTCGTTTTCACAAGTTTTTACTAAAACGACGTTTGTGTTTCAGAATAAAACAACCACTTAATTTTTCGAATAGAAAAAGTAATACTGAACGCTCCGCAGAGTCCTCCGCAAGATTGAACAGCCCAGGCTGGTTACAATCTATCAAACAGTATGTTTCAAACACGCATGAAAGATCAACCGTTTCACAGTTTTGTTTCTAAGTGATAAAACAGAGCCTTAAACCTCCCAGAGTTGCTGTTTACAAGTCAACTCCTCAAATTATAAAAGCCTCGGCTACTTATAAAGTCCGTCTGGAGTGAATAACCAATGAATCCCACACAAAGATCAAACCGTCAGTTATTTGAATTACAGTTTAAAACAAATAAGAAAGATTTTGGTTTTTAGTAAGAGAACCACTCTGACGTTATGGGGTGAGAAACCTAAGATGCCGCTACAGGCGTCACCACCATAATATTCCCTAGCTAGAGAGAGTTTAAGTTACGAATTTAAACTAAAATTTAGACTTGGGGGTCCTAAATTAAATTTTCAAAAGCTAACAACAAACATACGAACCACTACCATCGTGCCCGGCATGGCATTCCCCGGACATGGCGTCTCCACTCCCGACTGGCGTGACCCTTCTCTAGCTTGAGATCTGTGAGCTGTGCTAACTATGCATTCTGGGGCTGGGGTTTTATGCTGGAGAGGAGGGAAAGCGCGGACGTCGAGGATAGCTGCGGGGGTCTGATTGGCTGAGGGCCTCGAGAACAATGGAAAGTGGGAGGAGAAGTCGGTTGAACAAAGGGACTGGGTGCAGAGCCGTTTGAAGGAGTAGGAACATGTAAAACGGAAAAAGATAGGCCTGTTTTGAGTTTCACTCAATTGAACTTTCGGAAATGGGCCTATACTTTGTATTATTGGCTACGGATTGAATATTTACATGTTTGCAACGTGATTAGGCTCTTGTTAAAGCTTATTACTTGGCTTTGGGTAATGTCTAGAACATTACTATTAAATTAAACAAGCTTTTAACGGTAAACTGCAGTGTTAAACACCACAACTAGTTTTGGCTGGGGAGGGGGGCAAAAAGGGGTTTTCGAAGTTTTTGCACAGTTTGACTTTCGGAATTGCATGGAAACAGATCTTTGTAAGAATTCTTTTGGTTTTAATAGTAGTTCAAGCTATCAGTAGCATTTGGTTGGGTCTAGTCGGGCTGAGAGGAGAGCTAAAATAAACATATATACAGTGAAAAATTCGTGTCCGGTAGAATGCCAGGTCGTAATACGTTTATACGTTTGGACATATGGTAGCGTTTCTGGGGGCAAAAGATTATTATAAAAAGGCTAAATGAATGAATAGTTTAGTTTAATTATATGCTAAAACGCATACAGTTAAAGTGGAGATTTGAACCTTAAAGTTAACGGACAATGTTTGATCTAAGTGGAAATTTTTCATAGTAGTTGCGATCGTTCAAACACAATAAAAAATATCACACTTCAAAAATGGATGTCACTATACGGACACAGGGTTCAGTACCTTTCTCCTAAAACACAACTAAGCTAGAGTTTGGGCTTTATGCCCGAAAAATAAGAGTAATGAAAGTAAATAAATACAGAGTTCAAATAATAGCAATGGCGGCCATGTTGAAGGTGTGATGTGGTTTTGGGGTGATCTTCAAACGTGAATTACTGGTACTTATTGGTGGAAAGTCCGGATTTGGGCTTCCCCAAGCATCTTGTATTTGGGCAAGCTATAGATGTTGAAAATTTGGAATGATTCTGTCCATTAACAAAAAAACGGCCAGATGTGCCTCGGCGAGGCATTTTGGATGCCTCAAGAAGAAAAAAATTTCAATTTTCTTGAAAAACAGGCGTTTTTCGGTGGCGCTCGTTTACACTGTTTTCATACAATCCGAAAGTCAAACTGTGCTTAAAAACTTCGAATCCACAATCCCCCCCCCCCCCCAGCCAAAACTAGTTGTGGTGTCTAACACTGCTGTTTTCAGTTAAAGCTTATAAAATTTAATAGTAATGCTTTATGTATTACCCAAACCAATGTACTAAGCTTTAACATGAGCCAATTCACGATGTGCATTTGTAAATAATCAATCTATAATCAATTTCCCAATGCAAAGACCATTTCCCAAAGTTCAAGAGTTGAAAACTCTATTTGGTCGATTCTAACTATTCCCTACTCCTTCAAACGGCTCTGCACCAAAACCCTTTGCTCTACCGACTTTCCCATTGTTCTCCTGGCCCTCCACCAGTCAGACCCCCGTAGCTCTCCTCGACGTCCGCGCTTAGGTAGAGAAAATCCGCTGCTCCAGCATAAAAAGCCCCAGTTGCCCTCCCTCTACAGCTCAGTCAGCACAGCTCACAGATCTCTCAAGCTAGAAGGGTCACGCCGGTCGGGTGTGGAGATGTCACGTCCGGGATTGCCATGCCGGGCAAAATGGTAGTGGTTGTAAGTAAACTAGTTTAACTTTAGAAGTTTATCTTTAGGACCCCCCCCAATTCTAAATTTATAGTCTAACTTAAATTAACCTCTAGCTTGGAGTCTTTATGGTTGGTAAGCCTTATCGGCATTGCTGGTCTTTACCACCATAATGTTAGAGTAGGCATCTCTTTCTAAAAAGCCAGTTTCTTACTTTGTTCATTTTTTAAATGTAAACAAAGGGACGGTTTGATCCTCGCGAGGAAAAATAACTGTGGGATGACTTGAAAACTACAGTTGTCAAATATAGTTGTAACTTAGCAGACGCGGTTCAGCTTGCTGGCTATTCCTCGATAGGAACCCAAGATAAAAATGCTTTTTCTTGTCTAAATTAAGTGTTTAAGAACAAAACATCGTTGTTCTTGTATTTAAGTGAATTTCTAATGTAAATTCTTGATTTATTTGTTTTTGCCAAACTTGTCAAAAGCTGAACTAGTGAACTAAATGTAAAAGTGTTATTTATATTATTCTGATGTTTTAAAATAAAAACCAAGAGTTTTTAAACCTCAGGTTCGTTCCCTAGTAAGATTAATTGTTTCTAGTGTAAATTATTATGTAGCCCATTTTAGCTTTATACTTCGTTTAAGCAATTAAATTAATCCACCGTTGGTGGCAGTGTATTACCGGAAGCATTAAGGTTTGGCCTAGAATAGGACACCGACGCTCCATCCCTCATGCCGGGACTGTAGCCCATGCTGTGCTTATTGTCGTAAAGTCGAAATAATCACGTAACCTGATGCAAAGAAGTACTCGTCAACCAAGGATGTCGGGGGCGCTACAAGCACCTCAGCCGTCGTAGCGTCCGCCGCTACAAGGACTGCTGCGTATGGACCTACAGGTAAGCCATTGATCTTTCTCGCTCTTTATTCCCGATCGCTAGTTGCGTACGTTAAATCTTCGTTCAATGAAAAATATTCTGATAACTCTGCTCCTTCAATTATGAAGGCCATCGATCACTTCATACATTTATTAGGGAGGTTAAGTACCTTCGTAGATGAAGCTCCTCCCTCTAAAACACTAAACTAATGTTTTCGGGTTTATGCCTAAGTAAAAATAAAAGCAAATACAAATTTATACAAGTGGCAAAAATGGCGTCTCGTGCGCTACGGTGATTTCACGGCATCGGTTTCGTGCGTTTTTCTTAAGGATGCTGTGAAAGTTCTAGAAGGAATTTTCGTGTTCTGTTTGCGGGGGAAAATAGATAAAGTTCATGGCTATTAAGAGCTGTTTAGATGAGACGGATTGGTCCATTTTCTTGGAAGATACAGGCGTTTGAATTTCGGGGTTTTTTACGGCTGGGGAGCCGAGAAAAAAAAGTGTTCGTTGCCGTAAACGAAGTTTTACCCTCAGGTTTTTGATGGTTTGAGGCGAGGTCTCCTCTCAAATCTAGTGAAGAACGGACCTTCTTTACAGGACAAGCCAAGCTTTCATCCAGTCGTTCGTTTGAAGCCTCTCAGTACATGTTCGTAGACATCTTAACGTCGCTAGCCGAAGCGGACTCCTGCCATTGAACGGCCTTCGCCTGCTTCGTCTCGTTTACACTGAAGAATGAAGCATTCAAACGTTCGTTCCACGCAACAGGTTCGTCTTGAAGCCAAAGTTCGCCGCATATCCATCTTAACTTCTCTGCCCACAAGCTCTAATTCGGAAGACCCAAGCATCGTGATCACACCTTCCAATCTCGACCAGCGATGTCTGCACTACATCCCTTCTACTGTTCCCCAATCTTATGTCGACATGCCATGCATTCTTCCCGACGTTCACCTGCAGCCGCAACGCACACGTTCGTCGAAACCCCCCCCCCCCTTAACCATCACCGGCTTCGCACCTCAACCATCGAATTATGGATTGCCACCTCCTTAAATCCACCTGCATGGGGCGAGCCACACGGATTTTGTTGACAAGACCAGCTGCAACCCTGTTCATTCACGAACATTCGTAGGCACGTACCCTGTTCGCCATTACTGTCCCATGTTCGCCTAACTTGCCCTACGTTCGCCGTTCATCATGTTCACCAAGCAACTTGCAACTTTGACCTCTCGTGCGTCGCATTGACTCCACGCTCGTCGTCATACAACACTTTCTCTTGAAGCTACCTTCATTGAAGCCTCTGGCCCTTATCCTGCAAGCCCTTGCTGAGAAATCAAAGCATCGAAATCCTGCCCCACCTGCCTGTCGAGTCGGCTTCGCATGCGTTCGTCTGCACGCATCTCGTTCGCCAATCGCCGTCCCACGTTCATCAATCAACACGCTGGCCTCCTTCCTGATTCACCTTGAAGTCCAACGTTCGTTGAAGCCTGCCTCATGCCCATCGATCACACCTTGTCACATACAAAAATGCTCGTCTGCTAATACTAGCCTCATCTGTCACTGCCGTTTACGCCGCTCTTCCAGCGCCTGTCAACGCCTCCTTTTGCGACCACCATGTACTTGTTCGCATCACCACCACACGTCAATCTCATGCTATGAGCCCAAACATTCGTCAATGTCTTCACCTGATGAAGATTTTCACAACTTGTCTCGTTCATCAATGAAATGCAGTCCTAATCCTGCCGAAAGACACCACTGCAGTGAAGGATGCCCGGTGAGCTGACATAACCTGATTGCGGCTCCCTCTTCCAACCTCCGCCTTCAATGTTCGTGCACCTGGCACCATATCAGGCGCTCAGCACACTTGTTTGCCGCTGAAGCCAACAGCTGACATTTACCAAAAAAAAAAAAAACCCTTGTCACCCTTCGAATCAAGAAGGCCATTCTCTAAGCCTATGACGACCTCACATGTGCTGCAACAACAACATCACCACCAAAACTACACTTGTTTCATGTGTAACGGCGGATGCTACGACGGCTGAGGTGCTTGTAACATCCCCGACATCAGGTAGACTTCGGTCTTGATTAAAATAATACTTTCGGTGATTTGTTGGTTTATCAAAGCACAGTCGTGGCTACGGCCCGATGTAGGGAACGGAGCGAAAATATCCTATCAATTTACGTAGGCTAACAAGTATTAAATTACACGGTACGCGCTGCCACCATGGTGGAGTGACATTAATTGCAGCAACCCTGAGTTAAGAATAAAAGGGGATTTACGTAATATTTTAACTCTACAATTAATAACTGGGTAAAAACAACTGACGTTTAAAACGCTTGGTTTTATTTATAGACAGTAAGAATAAAAAGCACTTTACAATTTATCACGAGTTTTTACACTGAAAGCTTTTCAAAATAAAGCACAACGAATTTACATTTATAAATTCAACAAACGAACTTTGGCGTTTAAGAAAACAGTTACCTTTCACATCAAGAAAGTTCACTCAGGTATTTTTCAACCTCCTAGAGTAAAAGCAGCCGCAAGTTACAATAGGCCTACAGTATGTTGTTTGCGCACAAACTCAACTAAAACTTCCAGTTAAATCTGAACTAGATCGGCTCAACGGGAGCACTAGCAATTTAAGCAGGACTTTCACTTAAATTAAATTATTTAAAATAAGTAAGATAGACATGGTGCTTTAGGAAGGGAACCACCCTGACGTTTTATGATTAACTAAGTTCAGAAACTGCCGATGTACGAAGTTAAAACATAAAAATTCAAACTAGAGGTTAAGTTAAAATTTGAACTAGTAATTTAGGTTTAGGGGCCTAAAGTAAAACTTTCAACTATAAACTACGCGAAAATACGAACCACAACCATCGTGCCCGGCATGGCAACTATCGGACGGCATCGTTCCGGTCCCGATCGGCGTGACCACCTCCTAGTCTGAGATCTGTGAGCTGTGCTGTGGATGCTTTGGGCTGGGGGGTTTTATGGGGGAGGGAGGGGGCGGACGTCTGCGACGACTGCACGTTTTGGCGGCAAGCGAGGCAGGCAGGCTTGGAGGAGGGAAATTTGTTCGAGTCCCAAAACGAGCTGTACTACGTGAGGGCTTTGAAGGGAAGTGTAACGATCTGAATTGGCCTTTAAAAGGTAGAGACAGGGGGGTTTGCGCTGATTGGCTGGAGCTTAGGAGCTCTGAGTGGCTGGATCTAGGACTGTTGGAGCCGTTGAGGGTTTAGAGTTCTGGAAGGGTTTGGTGAATTGATGGAAACGCAACAGTCCAAACTACGATGTTACGCATCGCAATTATTGAAGGAGGGGGGGGGGGCGAAGTGTGTGCACAGAATATCAATTTAATGGTTGTAGAAAACAGATCTTATTACTGGATGGTTTTAATAGAAGGAATATTCAGCTATAAATGCATTGGGATTTGTGGGTGGTCACCCTCGGCGATTTTCGTATCCATATTTACAAACAAAAACAAAAGGTGGCGTCCGGTAAAATTGCCGTAAAAATCTTTTTAAGCCGAGCACCATGGTTGTGTTCAAGGGGCAAGTAAAAATAGTAAAAGAGTATATAATTAAGGTAGTGAAAGAATGCTAAAACGCATTTAAGGTGGGGCTTTATCTTTGCAGTGGCAGAACTTAGATATCATGGAAATTTTTCATAAAAATTGTGAGCGCTACAAATCAAAATAAAAAATATCACATTTGACAAGTTCACATCCTATTTAGGAGGTTAAGTACCTTTGCAAAGGAAGCTCCTCCTATTCTATAACTAATCTAAAATAGGTCGGCTTTATGCCTATAAAAATTAAAAGGAAATCATTACAAATGTACAAATTGTTTGGAGTTACGATGACCGGAAGTGTTTGCGTCGCGGCACATTTTGGTGACTTTTTCTTAAGCTTGTAGCTGGAGAACCAGAAGGAAATTTTGAGTTCTGTTTTCGCAGAATGGAAGAATAAAGTTGTGGCTATTAAGAATTTCTATGATGGGTCAATTCGGATGGTAACTCCTGGAGATACAGTGGTTTGAAGTTGGAGGTCGGACAAGTCAAGGGTGGGGGGGCGCCAAGACTGGGAAAAAAAAACAGAGTTCGTGGAAACGAGGTTTCCCGGAGGTTTTTTTGACAGCTGGAGTCCCGGTATCCTCTCCAAAAGGGTTTTGGCCAAAAAGCCCTTACACATGTCACTTTCAGCTTCATAATCCTGTCTCCTTCACGAAAAATGCATAGGCTGCACCGTTGCTGAAACCGAAGTGTTACCGAAATCCCAGCTGCATCTTGTTGAAATCATAAAATCACCTTCACTTGAGCCCATAATGGAATTGGTCCACGTCATCATTTTTCCTCATGTGGACTGACACATGACTACCTCTTCTCGGACTTCTGACTGGGTAGACATCCCCAATCAACACCCTTCTGATCCACCTCATCTTACGGAAACAGACCAGACCTGTAGTCCTTCACTCTGGCCCGTCTACGACCAGGACTCTAAAGGAACTCCTGCCGTCCAACTTGTTTGTTACTCCGCCAACACCATGGGAAGAAGATGTCATGATCATCCCAAATCTTGGGAATTTAACCTCTCTAGGGTTCACGACACCCAACAACCGACTAGGAAACCGCATCTTGCTTGCCATCCTAAACGGACTTCACGACTCTGGACGGGCTCCACATCAGCCTCACCAACCTCTCTACCTG
Organism: Lithobius niger; assembly: GCA_023313725.1. NCBI lineage: Eukaryota > Metazoa > Arthropoda > Chilopoda > Lithobiomorpha > Lithobiidae > Lithobius > Lithobius niger. Next base: position 2,944 of record JAHWFP010259391.1, on the reverse strand, counting down.
TCATCTTTCTGCAGAGTAGCTTCTCATCAATCTTCCAGACAGCACCACATCACCTCGCACATCGCTACCAACGGTCCCTCCCAAATTTTTGGTAGCTCCCAAACCATCACCGAGTCAAAATTAGATCCAGTTGATCTTCACGACTCACCGTCAGATTAACTCAACACGGGGATAAACAACAACTGCATAACTCTTCAAAACAGCCTGAAGTAGGGTCCAATCTCTTCACACTGCTGAAAGGGACGTAGACTTCACTCAACACCCCTTCTGTTCCACGGAATCTTACGGAAACACACCAGGAGTCCTGTTTTCTCTCGAGCCCTATACGATTAGGATTCTCGAAGAAATTCTTGCCAACCAACAAATTTGATCACCCTGCCTTACGTCAAACTCAATCTCACAGGACTACAATGTCAAGTTCACCCAAATCTTTGGAACACAGCTCAGTTATCCACCAATGCTGACCTCACCGCTCAAGGACCGCACATCAGCTTGTCGACCCTCACCGACTTGAAACCTGAAGGTTTTCTGAACTAGAACCAGCGACTTCTCTTCAATCTTCCCGACACCACCGCATGACTCCGCACATTGCTTCCTACCATCCTTCAACCGGATATTTGGTAGTTATCAAACTCCCACCGAGTCACAACTGGACTTCCACCACATCGAAGCCACGTCTTCTTCTCCTCACCTTCCAGTACCTGTAACACGCACGTCTGGCTATTCACTGTAAACCATCAATAACGTTGCCCCTGCCGCTCCCACCAGACATGAAGCACCGCTCCTTGAAAACCATGACTCACTTCGGAACATCTGAATCCATTTGATTCCACATTCAGTTTAGACCGTGACTTACGCACCTCTCTCATGTCCAACCTTCACAACGAAACTTTTTGCACTCGTCTCAATGCTCACTACCATGCATTTGACCGGACCGCCTTATACTGACTTGATCTGCTCCGCAACTCAACTGCGCCTTCAAATCCAACACCTCTCAGACGACCTTCATCCGGAAAGCTTCAACAACAATGTAATCGCTGTTTAACCCTCATCTCCTGCTGAATCTTCAGGAACCAGACTTCCACAACGCGCTCTCAATTAATGGACAAACCTGCCACCTGGAAAACCATCCATGGCACTTCCATCCCACTCAACTATGTTCACACCACATGTATCATCATCCCCATTTCTCATATCCTGAAACCTTAAGAAATCTATCCAACCATCCTCTCAATCTGCTGACGGAACCTAATCCAGGATCGAACATCTCAACATACAAGACTCTCCCTTTAAACGGTCAATGCTGGAATCTAGAAACTCCTTCACCAACCCGATTTGGCATTCTTCCACACCAGAAGAACAATCGTCTATATGGCGATTACACATTAAAATGTAAATAATGTATATTTCTTTAGGCATAAAGCCAAAACAACTTTCAGCTTAGTTGTGTTTTAGATGTTGTCAACACACGATATTTTTTATTTCTAACAGGTGACGACTTTGTTTATTTATGAAAAATGTCCGATGTTCAAACCAGTTTAAAATCTAACCTAAACTGCACTTAGCCCTTTAAAAACTAGCTGGAACATTTAATCTTTTGATTTGTGCACTTTATGCATTTTGGTAAATTTAATTTCTTGCCATGAACCCTACCGGAGCTCCAATGTTTATGTTTGTATATTTTTATGGACCCAGTGTATGATTTTATGTTTTTTTTTTATAGCATCTCCATCCAAACTCCGACCGTAGCGAACCTCTAAAAACGTAAACAAACTAGCTTTCCTTCGTTGAAAACATGCGTTGTATATAGCAATCCGTTTCCCAAAGTCAAATGTTTATTCTGTGCATTACACTTCGTTTCCCCCCCCCTCCTTCAATAGTTGCGATGCCTAACGTCGTAGTTTATTTTAATAGGCCTAAAAATCACGTTGTTATGAGTTGAAAACTCACTTGCACATTCAAAGCCAGGCCTCTAAGTTTCAAGTCGGCAATTCCCTTTGTCAATTCGAATCCATCCAACCAAAACACTGCTTCAATTCCTTCAGCCAGTCAGAGCGCTCAAGCTACCCCGGTCGTCCGCGCTGTCATGGCCGACTTCCGGTAATGACAGCGCGGCCGATTTTGGTCTGTCTCTCCTCCTCCAAGCGTCCACCTCTCCCCCACTCACCCCCTCCACCGCTCTCCTACAGGTCCGCACTAACCCTCTACCTGCCTGCCAAGCAGAAGGCATAAAAACCCAGACGCAGTAGAGTATAGTTAGCACAGCACAGCTCAAGGATTCTCAAAGCTAGAGGTCGCTACGCCGGTCGGGAGTGGAGATGCCGCGGTCCGATTGTTGCCATGCCGGGCAAAGGTAGTGGTTCGTATCGTACTTAGTTTAGCTTTAAAAGTTTAATTTTTGGACTTACATTCAAAATTTATAGTTTAAACTTAACTTAACCTCGTAGCTTTAGAAAGTAAATTTATGGAGTGTCAAGCCAAACGGCATTTCGGACGTTGGCAGCCATAATTTAAGGGTTCACGGTCCCTTACTAAAAACCAGCTTTATTTCATCGTTTCTTTAAACGCAGTTTAATGTAAACAAAGGACGGTTTGATCTTCGTGGGGTTTCCATTGATTAAACGCTCGGATCCACTTTATAGGTAGCCGCGGCTCTATAATTTAAGGAGTTGACTTATCAACAGCAACTCTGGGAGGTTTAATGCTTTGCAGTATACACGTAGAAAAATAACTGTAAAACAGGTCTACTATTACTAGACAGCCGAGGCTGTTCGTAATTTAGAGGGCTCTTTTGCGAAATCCCCTTGTGCCTAAGAAAATCACTTTTTCTATTTGAAAATATTTTAACTGAACATCGTGTTTGTTCTAGTGTTGAATTTTATTGTAAATTCCCCGTGTTATTTATAAACTAATTCAGTTGTAAATTTGCCAAATGTAAATGTAA
>JAHWFP010259389.1:0-12423 GCA_023313725.1 Lithobius niger | reverse complement strand
ATTCCCCGGACATGGCGTCTCCACTCCCGACTGGCGTGACCCTTCTCTAGCTTGAGATCTGTGAGCTGTGCTAACTATGCATTCTGGGGCTGGGGTTTTATGCACATTACCGGAAGCAAGCGCGGACTCGCGGGATAGCTACGGTGGTCGGATTGGCTGAGGGCCTCGAGAACAATGGAAAGTGGGAGGAGAAGTCGGTTGAACAAAGGGACTGGGTGCAGAGCCGTTCGAAGGAGTAGGAACATGTAAAACGGAAAAAGATAGGCCTGTTTTGAGTTTTACTCAATTGAACTTTCGGAAATGGGCCTTTACTTTGTATTATTGGCTACGGATTGAATATTTACATGTTTGTAACGTGAATAGGCTCTTGTTAAAGCTTGATACTTGGCTTTGGGTAATGTCTAGAACATTACTATTAAATTAAACAAGCTTTTAACGGTAAACTGCAGTGTTGAACACCACAACTAGTTTTGGCTGGGGAGGGGGGCAAAAAAGGGGTTTTCGAAGTTTTTGCACAGTTTGACTTTCGGAATTGCATGGAAACAGATCTTTGTAAGAATTCTTTTGGTTTTAATAGTAGTTCAAGCTATCAGTAGCATTTGGTTGGGTCAAGTCGGGTTGAGAGGAGAACTAACATAAACATATATACACTGAAAAATTCGTGTCCGGTAGAATGCCAGGTCGTAATATGTTTATACGTTTGGACCTATGGTAGCGTTTCTGGGGGCAAATGATTATTATAAAAAGGCTAAATAAATGAATAAATAGTTTAGTTTAATTATATGCTAAAACGCATAAAGTTAAAGTAGAGGTTTGAACCATAAATTAACGGACAAGGGTTGATATAAGTGGAAATTTTTCATAGTAGTTGCGATCGTTCAAACACAATAAAAAATATCACACTTCACTATATGGACACATGGTTCAGTATATTTCTCCTAAAACACAACTAAGCTAGTGTTTGGGCTTTATGCCCGAAAAATACGAGTATTAAAAGTACATAAATACAAAGTTCCAATAACGATGGCGGCCATGAGGCATTAGCGCTGTCGGTGGTTTTGGTCGGTTTTCAAATGCAGTTTTAATGGTCTTCCAGGTGGAAAGTTCAAAATCGGGCTTCCCCAAGAGTCTTGTATTTGGACTGGCTATTAAATGTCGAAGAGTTGGAGAGAATCGGACCATTATTGGAGAATCGGCCAGATATGCCTCGGCGAGGCATTTTGGATGCCTCAAGAAAAAAAAATTTCAATTTTCTTGAAAAACAGGCGTTTTTCGGTGGCGCTCGTTTACAATATTTCCCATTCATATTCTAATTAAATATTTTGTTGTTTTTTAATGAGGAAATTGTTTAGTCTGAGTTTTAATTCATTATAGGATTTAATGTTATGAAATGTAGACGGAAGTTCATTATATAAATATGTTACATAAAATTTTTTTCCGTAATTATTTCTCCAGATTGGCAATTTCAGTCTTTTAAAACGCAATGCTGAATTTGATCTGATATTATGATGTATATTGTCAGTTTAAAAATAGTACTTTAGTACAAAAACATAATTTCTTAAACAAGGATGTTTAAAATTTTGTGGTTAAAAAAGAGAGTTGCCGTTTTCATGCATTCATTTGTCTGGAATAAAACACAAATAATTTTGTTTTGAATCCTTTGCAAACGTGCTAGTAGAGATTTGGTTGCATTTCCATAGATTTCTAACCCATATCTTTAAGTATGATTCAACCCAAGCATCATAAACTTGTTTTTTTATTTTTAAAGTTTGGTAATAGTTGTAGTTTTTTTTATTATGCTAAAACCGCACTCAACTTCTGACTGGAGAAATAGTTAGAGAGCCGTTTTATGAACTATTTTCGTTTCTTTACATCTCACACTGCCGTTGGTCTTCAACTCCTTCAAATTTTTTTCATACGTGTAGCGCGGTGCGAAGCAGCGCAAAGGAGCTTCTCATCCTTTGCTGGTGTCTGTCTGTCTGTATGCACGATAACTTTTGAATCCATTGTCGGATTCATTTCACATTTTCACTTGCAATCTCTGCCCCATTTTTGCATTTAAGCTCGTAAATCAATAAAATTGGGCAAGAAGTTTCGTGGATTTTAACTTTCAAATATCCAAGTATACATCAAGCGTAGGCTACGATTCTTTTCGTCTTTTATTTTCGTATTCAAAATGCTATTGAAATTAATTTTTTTTATATAAAACCTGATAATTTAATATTTAAATAACTTTTTTTCTTTTTTGCCAAAACAACTTAACCTGGTAATTTTAGCATTACATTCCTCGAATGTGATGTTCCCCTGGAGGTTTCTTCCGGTTTGTAGACGCCTGCTTGCATATCCCACCGCGCTTGCGCGGCACAGTCCTCCCTAATAAAAGCGACAGCGCGCACGCTATCGGCATTTATTTTCCTCCAGAGGTCTCTCTACGCCACCTCGCTCCCCGGTTCCCTGACTGTCGTTTGGAAAATTAGATTCTTCCCGTAGATAGACAATGCTTTGGAAGCCCACTCTTCGTCTTGGCAGCCGTTGGGCATCCGCTCTCGACCTCGCTGCACCTGCCCGCACGACACCCGCCAATGCCATGCCTGATGTCGCATCGCCTGTCTCTCCGCTCCTCCCGGGCCAGCGCTCGCCCCACTGGATCTGTCGTCGGTTCGACAAGACCTTCAAGCCGCCAAAGACTACCGGGCCGCCAAGCGTAACCTCCGCCGGGCGACACTCGCCGCTCTACCAGTCGTCCAACTCCTCCCGGATAGGCCTAAGCGTCAGCGGCAGTGTCGTACGGGAAATCGTACACGACACTGTCCGCCACTTACAAGTCAACCCGATGCCGCCTCCCTCCTGCACATCATCGGTACGGAAGTCCCGCACCCAGGACTGGGTCGCATCCACCTCTAGCCACGATGGACGCGGGCTGCCCCCCCCCCCCCCCCCCCGGTCTCAGCACCCAAGCGCAAGCCGGACAACACACTGTCGTCGCACCACCCGCTGTCGCCCGCCCCTACTGCCGTGAAACGCATCCGGTTCCCGGACGACAATTCCTGACGAAGCCACCCTTTCGCTCGCAGCTCTTTTAAAGACTGTCGAGTAGACGGTTCCTAACTGCTTCCCATCTAAGCCCACTCTGATGCCGGATGCCATTGCTGAACGACACAACCGACTCGCCTCTGTCGCTCGAAGAACGTGCGGCCTATCGCCGCCCACCACACGCCTCGTCGATGCTATCGGCGGGATCAAGACTCAAGACCCTTCTGCTCGTCTCAACCGTGGCTAAAACCCACGTTCTGAGTGAACCAAGACGGAAGCCGTTTACACCATTTGCTGCTTGTCTCGACTGTGGCTAACCCCACGTCTCGAGTGAAAATCAAATCACCTGTCGCTGTCCACTACTGCTCGTCTCAATCGTGGCTAGAACCCACGTTTTGAGGGACCAAGACGGAAGCCATTTGCATCTCTTGCTGCTTGTCTCGACCGTGGCTAACCCCTCGTCTCTAGTGAAAATCAAGTCTCCTGTTGCTATCCACTGCTGCTCGTCTCAATCGTGGCTAGAACCCACGTTTTGAGTGAACCAAGACGGAAGCCGTTCGCACCATTTGCTGCTCGTCTCGACCGTGGCTAGCCCCACGTCTCGAGTGAAAATCAAGTCACCTGCTGCTGTCCACTGCTGCTCGTCCTAATCATGGCTTGAACCCACGTTTTGGGTGAACCAAGACGGAAGGCGTTTCCACCTCTTCCTGCTTGTCTCGACCGTGGCTAGCCCCACGTCTCGAGTGAAAATCAAGTTACCTGTTGCTGTCCACTGCTGCTCGTCTCAATCGTGGCTTGATTCTACGTTTTGAGTGAACCAAGACGTAAGGCGTTTCCACCTCTTGCTGCTTGTCTCGTCCGTGGCTAGCCCCACGTCTCGAGTGAAAATCTAGTCACCTGTCGCTATCCACTACTGCTCGTCTCATTCGTGGCTCGAACCCACTTTTTAAGTGAACTAAGACGGAAGTCATCACACTTCTGCTGCTTGTCTCGACCGTGGTTAATCCCACGTCTCGAGTGATACTCAGGTCACCTGTGCTGTCCACTGCTGCTCGTCTCACTCGTGGCTAGAAACCACGTCTGAGTGAACCAAGACGGAAGCAGTTTGCACTCTGTTTGTCTCGACTATGACTGACCCCACGTCCGAACGATAATCAAGACTTCAGTTGCTGGCCACACTACTGCTCGTCTCATCCATGGCCTAAACCCACGCCTTGAGTGAAGAGTCGAGTTGGAAACCATCTACATTTCCTACTAGTCTCGTCCATGGCTGATCCCGTGTCTGAAGCGAAATTCAAATCTCCGGCTGCTGTCCAAACTGCTGCTCATCTTGGCATGGTTTAAAAAAAAAAAAAAAACACGCTCTGAGTGAAGAATCAAGTCGTAAGACGTCTCCCATCTCTTGCTGCTGCACGCCGCTTACGACCCAGCCCGCACGTCAACCGCTCAATGTCACGCCCGCTCCTGCTGTCGCATTGCCACCGTACGACACTCGCCCTTTCTCCGAACCGGAGCACGCCACTCGACCTGTCGTCCAATTCTTCTTGGAAAGGCCTCAGCATCAGCCACAGTGTCGTACAGGAAATCTTACATAACCGGCTACGGCACCCAAGCGCAAGTCGGACGACACACTGTCGTCGCGTCTCCCTCTGTCGCCCGCCCCCGCTGCCGTGAAGCACATCAGGTTCCCGGACGACACCCCAGATGAATCCACCCTGTCGCTCGCAGCTCCTGTCGAGCAGACTGTCCCAGACTTCAGCCGCAGTGTCGCACGGGAAAACGTACATGACACCGTCCGTCACATACAAGTCAATCCGATGCCGCCTCCTTCCTGCACGTCATCAGTACGCAACGCCCGTACCCAGGACTGGGTCTCGTCCACGTCAAGCCACGGAGGGCACAGGTGTGCCGCTTCTTCTCCCCCGGCTACGGCACCCAAGCGCAAGTCAAACGACACTGTCATCGCGTCACCCTCTGTCGCCCACCCCTGCTGCCGAGAAACGCATCAGCTTCCCGAACGACACCCCAGATGAATCCACCCTGTCGCACACAGCTCTTTTTAAGACTGTCGAACAGACTATCCTAGACTGCCTCCTGTCAAGCCCACTATGATGCCGGACGCCCCTTTCATTAACCGTGGCCAAACGACAGGCCTTGGGTTTTGCCTCACGAGACAAAGACGCCAAGCCCCGCTGCCTCCTGGGTCAATCAACGGCACTCCTAACATGTCTCCTCCGCAACAAAGGCCCCACACTAGACAAAGGCGATCCTCTTCCCGACAAAGAACCTCCTACGGCACGCCCTGGCTGTGAAAATAGCTTCTACCGATCCGTCTGGAGACGGCACTACTACTTCCACAACTTGGACACCTACCCGGACTACGAATTTGCTTGCAGCGAAATCAAGATGGATTCCAGGTCCTCGTTGTTAATATCCAAAAAAAAAAAAACCAGACGTCCCAACCTTCGTACTATACGAAAATGACATATGCCTTCGACTAAGCCTACTCGTGGCCTCTCCAGCAGATCCCCTCCACACGGCCATTAACGCGCTATGCGAAATGCTGTCGTCCGACGTCACTCCAGATGAGTTCGCGAACCTGTTGTCCCTGATTTCTCAGCTCTTTAAAGCTAACTTCGCTACTTACCACGAACTGGGCATCGAGAGCTCTGTTCAACAACGCCTTTCTCCACGACATGGCCCTGTCGTCTGCAAACAACCTAAACGGCTCCACACGTCACCGACTCAGATACCAACCGATCCATGAGTCAGAAACACTCTTCCGTCAGTTAAACCCAACACTTGCTCCTCACCTTGACGTTTCGAGAAGACCGAAGCCGCAAAAGCAAGCCACGTCTTCAATCTACCCGTTCTCGAAGAATAAACAAGCCGTCCCCCGGACGATTGGCACAAAGATACGGTGTCATCAACCCCCATGCCGCGCGAACGACACTGCCGCCGACCAACACCGAAACCAGCAGCCCTTTCGGACCGACGCTCCTCGCTCCCACTCCGGTCAACGCTCCCAACAGAAGCGCGCCGCCACCCCCGACCGAAGGAGCCGAGTCCCATCTACCGCAAAACCACAATGAAGCCTTGTGCCTAACTGGTCTCCCTGTCGGGGCCAGATTATGCCATTATTCCCCAGCCTGGCAAGAATTGACCACCAACCTGGAAACCCTATTGATAATAAAACACGACTTTCGTCCGACGTCTCTACATCAACCGCCGCTGTCGCCATCTTCTCTATGGGACTTCTCACCCCAAACGACAACGTCCCTGTCGCACATAGCATCGGAAACTACCGCATCAAAGAAAAAAAAACGATCACATCACCTTATAACAAACATGAATTGAGTAAGAACATGAGAGTGACGGCGCACGAAGTGAGTGCCATATCCACATCTTGGGCCAACCACAACGCCATCTCAATTAAAGAAATCATGGCAGCAGCATCGTAGCGCCACCAATTCACCTTCACATCTCACTACCTGAGAGACATGACGAAGGACGAATCCGGACTACTTCGGCTGGGACCAATCGTCGCAGCCAGAACCGTGGTCAAACCCCCCCTTAAGCACTCAGAACGAAGCAGAAGATCCATGAGGGAAGCAAGTTCCATCCGGCCAGAAGCAAGACCCTCAAACAACGATCCTTTTCAGGGACACCAATTCCCACAAAGAGACCAAATTCCTGTCAAGCCCAATTGTTCTGAATAAAGTGCGAATTTTTCTCTTGCAGATAAAGAATTCATGGGGGAAAGCCTGCTCGCATCCTGGGGCGCTCGGTCAAACGGTGCCCGCCTCCAACCTTGACGAGGTCAACACTGGTAATGCTAAAATTACCAGGTTAAGTTGTTTTGGCAAAAAAGAAAGAACATTTTGCCGGCCCCCAGCCTGGCCGGCTTAAAATGGTTTCTTTTTGCCTAAAACATACTTAACCTTACTCCCGCCCTACCTCCCCGCTCGAGTCACCGCCTGACACATTGAGAGTAAAATGAATGCCGATAGCGTGCGCGCTGTCGCTTTTATTAGGGAGCACCGCGCCGCGCATGCGCGGTGCGATATGCAAGCAGGCGTTTACAAACCGGAAAAAACTTCCAGGGGAACTCACATTCGAGGAATGTAATGCTAAAATTATCAGGTTAAGTATGTTTTAGGTAGAAAGAAACCATTTTAAGCCGGCCAGGCTGGGGACCGGCAAAATGTTCTTTTCAAGTAAATGCCCTCTCCCTATTTATCAACAGCCAACACGTGAATAGCCTTGCAGTCTTTTCCACAGGTTTGATTGAGTGAGCAAACAGTCTTTCCGAGTAAACAAAAATACAAACAGAAAAATAATGGCTTTACGAATAACAATGCTCCAAGCTGAATGATGCAGGTAAGTGTTACGTGAAAGGTAGCGCTTTTAAAAATATTTATTTAGATATATTTATTTTGGTGTCTGTTATTTAAGAGCTTAGTTCCCTTTTGACTTTCTTGTGTCACACGGATTTGTTAGTCAGCCAAGCCTATAAAAATGTTGCAAATTATTTTCAGTGGCTTTCCTGTGTGACACGGTTGTGCTACATTGAATCACGCTATTGTAAATATTGCAAACATTATGGCTACCATTCCAACCCCTATGACTACCATTGATGATTTTGCACTGGATGCTCCAGGAAACACTGCGACCGACAATCACCCTATTAGCCGGGCCAAAAACCCACGGAGGAAGACCATTTACTACGACCCCTCTAGAACTCCTAGGGGACAACTTTTTACACCAGTTACACCAAAATCAAGTGTCAATCTGGGTGACCTTGGACATCTCTCTGACCTTCTTGCCACTGCATCTAGCATTATAACCCGACTGGAATGCAAATCCATGGAAAAAGATGTAGATCTTGCTACCATTAATTGTAAACTTTCGTCCATTATTGACAGTGCTTCGTCTTGTACCTTCAATAACCATCTTGCCGACCTTGAAGACTGGAAAACCAACACTCAGTCACTGATACAAAAACAACTCTTCAATATCTGCAGACATTAAGGACCATATTGGCTCCACGCTCTCAACTATGAAAAGTTACTTAATCGCTCTCTTCAAACCATACAACAATGCCACTGCAATTTTCCTAGGTAACCACACATCAGTATCTCTGCCTACCTTGGAACATACAAGAAACACTTTTGCAGTTACCTCCATTTGTGATATTGACTGTAGAGGCAAGCTCCAGATTAACTCTGCCCATGTTAATTTTGTAAATACAACTACAGGCACTAATCTACCAGCAAAAAAGAAGCAAGTTCCGGTTAGTCCCACTCCCAATCTCCCCCACTGCAGTACTAGGGCACCTCCATTCAACGACTCAAAAAAACCTAAAACTACAGTGTCCGCTATACCGGCCAGGCCTCTTCATACTTCAGATAAAACACATACTCCAAACCCTAATGTTAGATCACTCTGTGTTCAACAAAATAACAAACACTTGCCCTTTCGGCATCATTCTGCCGGCCATAATCCCAACGTAATCCAACCAATACCTGGGGTAAGGGACACAACTTCTGCCCATATCAGGATGCGTTCTCCCACCAGTGCCTTCACACCCTCATCGCCAACTTCTACCTACTCACTGCCTATCTCAACACAGCCCGCCTCTCTCCAGGACTCCCCCATTATCATCATTGGCGATTCCCACGCCAGGAACTTACACCTTGGCGGTCACCACCACTCCAAAACCTGGACGTGGCCAGGAAGGGGATCGGATGATATTCTCGCAAAGCTACCAGGGATACTTAACACTATTAATCAGGAATCAACCATCATCCTCTACCTAGGCTCAAACAACATTACTAGAGACAAACCGAATAGAATTGTCAACTACTCCAAACAGATGATCGACCTTATCTGCTCAGGGCAACACACAGCAAGAATTGTGATTGTGGCACTACCCCCGAAATTTTACAGCCATGATATCGAAGATGATCGGAAAGTTACCCACTCAAATACTCTGCTAAGAAACCTATGTGTAGCTGAAAATGCCGACTTTGTCTGCATCGACAAACAAATCTGGCACAACCGTTCATTTATGGACAGAGAAGGCAGGCACCTCACTACCCAAGGAAAGGAATGCCTAATCAGCGAACTATACAGGGTACTTGACCGGAGCCACCCTTTCTGTATTTAAATGCATCATCTAGTGCATCCCCTAGTCACTATAACCAATTAACCAACCCTAGACGTGAATTTCTGAAGTGTAAACTCATTTACGCTAAGAGCATTCCCAAAAACTTGGCATTCTTTCAAGCCCTTATGGCTGACCTTTCGACTGATATTTTCTTTGTTACTGAATCGTGGTTAAACCAAACTTACACTGACCCCATGATCGTTCGACATTTACCATACTTGCTTTTTCGTAGAGATCGTGGATCTCATGCAGGAGGTATTTTGATTGCTTATAGACCTTATGTTAACCTCATAGTTAATATCTCTTTGACTACTGAAGCGATCTCTGTCAGCCTACCAACTTCAAAGCTAAACTTCATTCTTGGTTATCTCCCACACAGTGATCGAGACCCAGAGGTTCTTGAATTCTGCACATTTTTGGAAAGGGAATTACACCCTACTTTTTCAAACATTGTCCTGGGAGATTTTAACCTTTCTACAGTCGACTGGTCTATACCGTGTGCAACTCTAAAACAACATAAAGACTTTCTCCAATATGTACAACCTTTCGGCTTTTCACAACTTGTTGACAAACCTACGCGGGGCAGGAACATTTTGGACCTGATTCTAACCCAGGAAGATAGGCTTGTCTTTGATATCAGCATTGATAATTGCCTAGGAACTAGCGACCAATCTATAGTTACTTTCCAGGTTAATTGCGAAATTAAGAAGCGATATGAGCTAAAGGGCATCTACCCTAAAATCGACTTTGATTTACTTCGATACTTGACTGGCAACATTGACCGGCCAAAGTGTCTCTCTCACTGTACTCAATCAGTTGAAGCACTTTAGGAGTGCTTCATTGACCTCCTTACTGCGAATGCAAACTTTTGCCGTATTTGGCAGTAACGATCAACTTCCACCAAAAGGAAACTACCCATTACAATCCGTAATTTGGGTAAACATAAGCTCAAACATTGGCACGCTTTAAAACTTAATAACTGCGCCGCTAATAAAGCATCATACGATGCCTCTTGCCTTAAATATTCTAACGCAGTAACTGCCTGGCACTCAAAGTCATCATGGATGGCAGCATGCATTCCCTGTTTCGACATTACCGATCCATGACAGGGTGTGCTAGGCACTTGCCACCTATTTTGGTAAACAATTCCTTGTTAACTGATGACTTGGAACGGGCAAACGATTTGAACCTAAATTTTACGCAATTTGGGACACACAACTTAATTTTGCCAAAATATCATGGCATTAAATCGACCGGATTCTTTAATAACAACAATCTAAGTTTCTGCACCTCGGATATTGTTGCAATCTTGCAGAAATGGAAACCAAGCAAGGCTGTCGATCCTGACGGTTACTCCTCCGTCTTCTGCAAGGAACTTGGCTCTGAAATCGCTTCAGCACTTTCAATTATTTTTTCAACCTCGTTTAATTTGGGCGATATTCCTTCCTCCTGGTCTAAGGCAAATATTGTTCCTATTTTTAAGAAGGGCAATGCCTCTCTTCCCTCAAACTACAGGCCTATTGCCCTAACGTCTGTCATCTGCAAAATTATGGAGACCATCTTAAGAAACCATATTATCGAGCATTGCGCTTACTTTGATCTTTTGGACTCCAACCAATTTGGCTTTTTGCCCAAGAATACAACCACTATGCAGCTATTGCTAGCTTCTGATAGATGGACCTCTGCCCTGGACTGCGGCATCTCATCTGAAGTAATATACTTCGACTTCCAGCGTGCCTTTGACTCTGTTGTGCACTCCAAACTGCTTTTTAAGCTGAGGCAACTGGGTCTCGAGGGCGGTTTGCTGAATTGGATTGCTGCTTTTCTCCGCAACCGCCAACAACGTGTCAAGGTCGAATCTACCTATTCTGATTGGCTACCAGTGGTGTCCCTCAGGGCTCTGTTTTGGGTCCGCTTCTGTTTGTCCTGTATATTGGGGATTTGCTCCCAGATAGCACCTCCTCTGATGTCCTTACATCGAAATATGCTGACGATTTAAAAGTCTGGCACTGAAATCATTTCTGCAGCCGACCGAGACAAACTCACAGATGTAATCAACATGGTGTCCAAGTGGTCCCTCGACTGGCAACTACCTCTATCCCTGTCTAAATGCATTTCGACCCAATTTGGAAACACTAGCGATTCGCCTGACTACCATATTAATGGTACCTCTATTGAGAATAAGCTCTCGATTGCCCCGCTCGATTGAGTTGAAATGACTGACTACTAGACGTAGAACAACCACCCGAGTCCTTCCATTGTCCAATTAAAAAAAAAAAAAAAAACTGACGAGAAGGAACTTCTCCTCCTCACTAACTCTCATTCTAACGTATGGAACCACACAAAAACTTATTGACCCTTGGTAACTTATATCATTCAGGGCAATCTCCACATCACCAACCGATCGAAGCAATCCTCACCAGCATCTTGAAGGAATCCACCGACCTCAACTTCACACAACCTGACGCAAAGGTCGTGTATGTAAACGGACTACACCGGCTGCGACCTATTGTTGCTACCTGTACAGTAGTCAATTCCCCTTAAGCACTTAGACCGAAGCAGAAGCAAGCCAACCACGAAAGTAGCTAAACATTCACGATGAAAACAAGCCAACCAGTGAAGAGGGATAGTGACCTAACTTCGAGGTTCATCACCTGTTCTGAACAAAGTGCGAAGTTTTCAACAACTTTTTGGGGAACAGCCTGCTTGCATCCCGGGGCGCCCGTCAAGGCGGTGCCCACCACCAAATTTGACGAGGTCTGCTGATAATGCTAATTTATCAGGTTAAGATGTTTTGGCAACAAAGAAAGAACATTTTGCCGGCCCCCAGCCAGTCCGGCTAAAAATGGTTTCTTTGTGCCTAAAACATACTTAACCTACTCCCGCCCTGCCTCCCCTCTCGTGTCACCGCCTGACATTTTGAGAGTAAAAAGAATGCCGATAGCGTGCACGCTGTCGCTTTTGTAAGGGAGGACTGCCGCGCATGCGCAGCAGGGGTATGCAGGCAGGCGGCTGCACAACATAAGAAACCTCCAAGGGAACATCACATTCGAGGAATGTAATGCTAAATTTTCAGGTTAAGTATGTTTTAGGCACAAAGAAATCATTTTTAGCCGGTCTGGCTGGGGGCCGGAAAAATGTTCTTTTTAGCTCTGAAAAGAGCTTTTGTTTTCAAGCAGACAGTAGTCGATGTTTAGAGATCTTCAGTTCTATCTGAGCAG
>JAHWFP010259388.1:2324-15785 GCA_023313725.1 Lithobius niger | reverse complement strand
TGTAAATCACAAATCTAACGTGAACTTGCGTCGGCCTTTCGAAAACACCAACTGACATAACGTAAACGAAATATACATGAATTTCATCCGTAAAAATTAAGCGTTACGCTATTTCCCTCCTTTCCCCCGAAAATTACACCTACAACTACCCACATAGTTCACAAGAATACGTTACCGCTGAATTGTCCGTATTACGTCCCTAGTGACCAAACCTTTCCTTTTCGGTCGTACACATCCACAACCTTCAGTTTTCTATCAGAAAATGACTTAACGCGTAGACCCCCGCTCAGAAAGCACATTATGCAAATTAAAGAAAGACGACACATTACGTAAAATGAGATCATTAAAAAAAAATCAAAAACACTTTTTAGGTTTACCTAGAGTGAACGACGTAATTTTTCATGATGAAGTTTACGTAATGTGCAACATCAGTCCAATGACTTTAAAAAACAAAACGCGTTTCTCCTAAACCTTATTTTTAAAAAAATCTCTGCCTCTAGACACACACCCCTGCTAACCCCCGTCTCGCTCAAATGGTATCGGCCGCAAACCAGACTGCATCAAAACAAAATTATGCAAACGTGACGACACAAAATTTGTATATACAACAGACCTTGCAATTCATTTGCGAAGGCAAACTTTCCATTTACCCCAAATTTTTATTTTTATTTCGAAAGTTAGGGACCGTACGATAAAGTAGTTATAGTACCCGTGGCGAAATGTATGGGATTTATGACCCGATGGGCGATATCCCTCACATGGCCAATCCGCTCGAACTACGTCGCGATGACATCCTCGGCTACGCCTCGGACGTCATCTTGACGTAGTTCTCGCGGATTGGCCATGTTCGGGATATCGCCCATCGGGTGATAAATCCCATACAGTTCGTCAGGGGTACTATAACTATTACATATCGTTGTCCATGATCCGTGAGTGGGCTGTGGACGCAGCTGGGCTGCATTTTGTGTAACATTGTTTTAACTTGTAAGTATCGAGGGCCTTTGGCTGTTTGTCGTTTTGATTGTATCATGCTCATCTTTGTCATATTGTCCGTGTATTTTATAGGTGAACAAGGCTATGAGGAAGGTTTTGGTTAAAAATTTAATCCTGTATTTTTGTATGCATCTTATGGGGTTTTTTGCTTGTCAGAGGCAACAGTATTATTACATATTTCCGACCTGCAAATTAATACTGCTGTTGTTGTTCGGGCTTCTTGCACTTGGGATCAAAACAGAGAAACAGGCAATTCAGCCACACTCAGAATAACAGTGGCAACCACCATTAAAACGCTCCTTACTTCCTTAAGAAAACAAAACTTCATGGTTCCCCAAGGGGGGGGGGGAGCAGAAATGGGGTGGAGGATTCAGAGGAATGCGGGGAATGGCAGGGGGTGCTGCGGGGGGGGGACAGGTGGGGCCCCTAGGTGGGGCCCCTAGGGAGGAAATCTGACCACACAATGGGGAATGTGAAAGGGGGCCCCCCCCCGGGGGGGGGGGTGTGGTCGGTCGCCAACCGTTTCCATTTCATGCTGCCCAATCAAGTATTTTGCTCATGTATGTGGCAAACAGCTCGACGGGCATATGTTATGCCGGGGGGACAGCTAGTTATATGAAATGAAGTTACAGTACTGAAATGTAAAAATGTACAAACGAGGAATGGGATTGTTTCCCCCAGTTTTCTTACTAATATACTGTAATGTCAACACTGCCTGATGAAGGTTACCTCCAACCAACGTGAATTCGTAGGAGTTATTCTCGTTAAAAAAAATTTTCATCAGCAAAAATTATACACTAGAAATAACGTAGTTGAGTAAGCCATCTTCATGCACTTTCGTTTCGTCGGAGTGGCACGACCCGGATTCGAACCGGCTACCCTGTTCGTCCACAGGTCACTTGCATAGCGCCTTAACCGCTATGGCCACGTCCTCCACTGGCATAAAGATAACTCTGCTGAACCCATTATTTGGGTCACAACCGTGACCAGGATCACTCGTGCAAGTGAATTGGGAGCAAACAGGGTAGCGGGTTCGAATCCGGGTCATGCCACTCCGACGAGTGCGTAAAGGTGGCTTACTGAACTACGTTATTTCTAGTGCATAATTTTCGCTGATGACCTATTTTCCTTAATATTATTTACATCGATTTGTGCCTAGTTATTTTCATTGTCTGGTAACTATTGTCAGTGGATAGCTCTCACCCTACCCGATGAAGGCAGCCTCCCAACCTTCTCGGCAGTTATTTTCCTCATTCTAAATTTATTTTCTAAATGTGAAGTTTAAAGGCGCCTGTTCACCATGTCGATAGCGTTGCCCATATTCTAAACACAGCATCCACGTTCCACACTCTCCGCCATCCAATAGGCTGATGCGGGTCACGTGATCTTGTTTTAGCTATGAAAGTTTGCGGCGAAGCAGCGAAATGTTGTTCCTTTTTTTTTTAATTTACCGTTATTTTTCTCTATATTGCTCGAAGATTCTAGGGCGTTACATCTTGGAGTTGAAAAGGTGAAAAGACGCCTTTAATACTATTTAAACTATTTAAAACAAACGCAGACTACGTCATTAAATCTGCATAAAAGTAAAGAACCCTGTAACCACGATAAGTTTTTCAGGCCCTTGGATTAAGGCCAGGTATCGAAGAAGGCCCCATTCATAGACGTATTTGTTACAGTTAAGTGCAAAAACTATCTGGTATTATTACGCATTAAAAATAAAATAAAGCCTATAAATAAAAGGTGTATGCCGTATGAATTCACGTAAATTAATGAAACATTTTCGTGGCAGTGACGGCAAAATAGGCGTGCCGATATTTCAACAGCAATGGCAATTGTAGGCAATTTTAGGTACAGGCGTACGGAAACCAAAAGTATTAAACAGTCAACATGAATCTCGGCTTTCGCTCCACACAATCAATATTTTTCCACACAATAGTCGTGGACGGTGCGCCTCTAAATTCTCGTTATTTTTAAAGGGTAAAAACAGCTATTCTGTTATTTTTTAATATTTGGTGTTCATTTAAGTCATTCAATGCGTCTCAGAAAAAAACGGAAATCACATTATCACCTTTCTTACCTTCGTTAATTATCATTGGCCGAGGAAGCGTGGCATTGTCGCCTTCCTTCCCCTCAAGTCCATTAATAGAATGCGATCAGCGCTTTCCAAGTTCATCATCGTTTTCAATTATTCACATGCAAAACCGCACAATTTTCATTCAACAGCGATAAACACCCCCAAAGATGTAGTCGTATACCATCTTTCGAAACTGAGTTGATGAACTTTCAAAACACTGAGAGAATCCGACTAAGTTCCTATTCTACATCTGATGGTAAGTCTTTCTAGTGTTTCCCAACCCGTCAATTTTGCTCATTGACGAATCTTCAGAAACAATAGAATTCATCGTATCACTCTTCCACCTTCATCAATTTATTACTCACAAATTGATGAAGGTGGAAGAGTGATACGATGAATTAATATTATATGTGCTTAATTTCACATAAATGGGTGAAGGTGGAAGAGTGATACGACGAATTCTATTGTTTCTGAAGATTCGTCAATGAGCAAAATGTGAAATATAAAATAAACTATTTTTTTTTTTTTTGTATGTTTGATGCGCACAGCTCCGTTTGAGGTTTACATAGAAGTACTCTTTGCCATAAAGCTACATTCTAGTGTGCTATTAAGCGCAAACCTTCAACTACGTCTGTCAGGTCGCCCAACAGTTACAGGTGAGTCAAATTCTCATGACAATTATTGTATTGTGTACACGGTTTAACTTGAGTCCTGCAGTTATTGTATGAGCGGCTACGTTTTCCTGGAGGGGGCGGCGTTCATCGACCGCAGCCATTGTTTTTGTAACCATCGTGGATATCAACAAGGCACTCTGCTACCAAAAACATACAATTGATTATCCGTGTCATTCTGGGGCGAACTCAAGATAGGCCGCGGACACTATAGTTTTTGATGAAATTGGAAAACATGGTGTCCTTTTTGGCGCCTAATAAAAAGAAAAGGCGACGGTGCACAAGCATACACCACAAAATGACTTTTCGGGATACTTTGATTCCGTTGTCAAGCAAATTTTCTCAGCAAAAGCTAAAAATCAACATAAGACAATTTTGCTTAGCAAGGCGGAATGTGATTATTCCGAAATGTCGCTGTTTATAATGTATGTGCTTGTGCAGCTGTTGTCTTTTTTATTCATTGACTATAATTTTCTGTTAGTGGTTAAGATGTTATGCTTGAAGCTGCTTAACGTACTACGAAAGTTTTTGTGCAAAAACGTCATCGTAACACCATTAACAATAAAAATGCGGCGAAGTTTTCTCCAAAACACGCAAACGTCATCGGATCACAGCTTTCATAGCTGTACACAGCATACCAAGCATGTTGAATCAACATGACGCTCTGTGATGATTTTTAGTCTTCTGTACAGCCGTACCGGCTGAGAAGACCATTTCTACAACTTTGTCCGCCCGTCCGTCGCCTTTTTCTACTTCGCAACGGTACCAGATAGAGATGACCACGGTTTACAACGTTAGATTCAGTGTCAAAAGTTAGTACAGTAATTAGGCAAATTAAAACATCGTTACTTTCATATAGCTAATAGACTTCTTTTACGTAACTAAATTAAATAATAAAACTTGATCGACGAATTGAAATGCTAAGGAAAACAAGCAGCCGTAAAAACAAAGATTTTAGCTTCGTTTAAAATAATCACATCGCATTGTTGCATGGATGAATAGGCTTACCGTCGAACCAAATTCTTTATTAGGCCTACCTGCTCTTACAAAATTAAGACTGCCGTTAAAAAAAATTAGGCCTAAAAGATGAAAATTAAGCCGAAAAAATGAAAATTAGGCCTAAAATCACGTTACCACGGCAACGTCAAGTTGCTACGAGTTGCTGCTGGCTTCATCAACAGCGTCTCTTCCGTCATTTTGCCTGATCTATACAGGCTACGTTGCGCGTTACGTGTAACACAGCAACTGTGCGCCCGGAGGCGCACCGTGTGGCAAAAATGAATAGGCTTACTTACTATACATGTAAGAACGGCACAGCCTAAGCCGCACTACCTTTCATCCCGTGAGGGTATAAGGCACACTCGAATCTCACAAGACCGAGTCACAGTGAAGTAAAACCACAGCCAAGAAACCCAACCACCATAGTCCACAAAGTTTCGTGTTCGAAAACAGTCGGCCAAGTGTCACCCACTCAAAATCACACCTCTTGACAGAGTATCAAGAAGCAGCCTCCCCAATTTTTTTTAACACAAAGAAAGGTCAACGAGGACAGAAGGAATAAAAACACAATAAAAGCCTCAAAAGTGCCATCATCACGCAGCCTCCAACAACCCAAGTCCAAGTCAGTGACGAAAGTAAACGGTACCAACCAAGTCAAATGGCCGAACTCACTTACCAAATAGAGCACATATTGCGCGAATTTCAAATTTCAGATGCCAAAGTCAGAAAGTGGGTCACTTTTACCAGAGTAAACAGTAAACTCAAAATCGATTCCAAATTCAAATCAGCAGCATTCCGCAGCAAAGGCAAAGCAGACAACAAAGTCAACAACAAGGTGTATATTCCCAGACGCACTACGAGATCCAAATTCTTTTTCAGACAAGATCCAAGTTCATTTTCAGATGCCGAAGTCAGAAGGTAGGTCGATTTTACCAAAGAAAACGGTAAACTCAAAATCGGCTCCAAATCCAAGTCAAAAACATTTCACAGTAAGGGCAAAGCAAACGTTAAAAGTCAAGAAACAAGATGTATGTTCCCAGGCATCGGAGATGTAAATCGCACGATCCAAACAGAGAACATACCACCAGGATTTTCAGTCAAAAAAGAGAAGACAGAAAACCACAACAAATTCCCGGGCATTGGCGATGAAAACCGCTCGATCCACAAGAAAACACACAAACTCGGTTGCCTTCACGAGGTTCCAGCAGTTCACAAAGTCTGAGCCAAAAAAATAGTCCAGTCCAGGTCGTCATACAGGCGAAACAATCAGATAGGTGCCAATGGCAAAAACACGAATTTCAAAGTTCTAAACAGAACACAGCAAAGTCGTCATCACACTCAGTATCCATAGTCAAAATTCAGTATAGGTCCAACAAAAAGATTTTAGCTTCGTTTAAAATAATCACGTCGCATTGTTGCATGGATGAATAGGCTTACCATCGAACCAAATTCTCTATTAGGCCTATCTGCTACTTACGAAATTAAGACTGCCGTTAAAAAAAATAGGCCTAAAAGATGAAAATTCGGCCTAAAAATGAAAATTAGGCCTAAAATCACGTTACCACGGCAACGTCAAGTTGCTACGAGTTGCTGCTGGCTTCATCAACAGCGTCTCTCCCGTCACTTTCCCTGATCTATATAGGCTACGTTGCGCGTTACGTGTAACACTGCAACTGTTTGCCCGGAGGCGCACCGTGTTGCAAAAATGAATAGGCTTACTATACAATCCAAATCGCCGTTAGCTGCTACTTCCGAATTAGAGTTGCAGGTAAAACTTAGGCCTAAAACCTGACAATTACGCCTAAAATGTAAAATAAGCTAAAAAGCTAACATATTTTCAACCGACAATTCTGATGGTTACTGCTTTTGGATTGTGTAATAGAGATATCTGTTGCAATGCGTGATAGAGGTGCGCCTTACAATTGGTATATAGTGGCGAGCCGTACAGAAGACCGGATGCGACTAGGTAGTCGCTGTAGTCACTTGTTATAATCTTGTGATGATCTTTGTTTGTCGCCTCACATATTAGTGCACTTTTAAAATGTACTCGTTTAAAAATATATATTGTAGCTTTGTTTCTGTTAAAGGGACATACCTTCTTATTATTTGAGCATCCTGCGCGAAATAACTTATGCAACATTTGCATAGGTTGGAGTGAATGTAGAAAAGCTGTTTCTCACGAGGGGAAAAAAATTGGAAATTGAAGCAACGTTTACACATGTTTAAATTAAAGTTGCAAAACTGATCCGTACAGGAAACCCATCTTGGCGACAAGTACCTTTTAACCTTTCCGTGTTGCTGACCAACTGAAGGAAAATTGGTTCTTATATCTGCGTATAGCGCTTTAAAGGTCGCACATATTTCAGAACTTTTATTATTATTATTATTATTTTTAGTAAGTCCTTACAGGTCAGCTGTTGGATTCGATCTGGCATTCACTTGGTTTTGAGAAGAGGACGCAGCCCATTGAGCTATTGCTGCTCGCTTTGCTCGGGGTCCCCAGAGCCCCCTCGCAAATCTCGCGAGTGTTTCCCGGAATTTAGTTTTTGCCTCGTATTGTATAGATCTTGTTTTTAAATCACGCTATTCTGAAACTACGCTGTAGAAACTCTTTTGGGGTTTGTAGAACTTCTAAACATTTTTAGAATGTTGTATCTCCTTCAATGAATGCAGGTAATCTCATGGTGGGTGTAGGAAACCTTTCTAGGAAGCACTTGGGTTCGGTCACAAACAAAATTAGCACAATGAAATTACTGGCTTGTTTTCAGCACGACTGCACAGGTATAAGAAAAACCTGGGCATCTGCGAGAAAACCTTTACTTTTTTTTGCAAATGTTGACCTCGTATTTTGCCTTCACTTAGCCATGTACAACACAGGACACGGTCGTTGCCATAAAGAAAATAGGAAGAAAAAAAAACTTCATATCCGTGCAAAATGAATCAAGAAAAATCAAGAAGACTTGGGCCAAATGTTGTTCATGAAATAAGTCAGCCATGCAATCACCCCATTACTCGTTTTCCCGGCTTCGAACCAAAAAACGAACACAATGACGTCCTTGTTTCGATTAACTCGTTGCCATGGTGACTTTCGTGATCAGTCAGCTACTCGAATTACTGGCCACTTACGTATTTATTTTAAAACACACGTATGTTTTGAACTTAAGTCTATTCAAAGGAAAGAATAGTTTATACTAACTAATGCATAACGTAAAACTATGCATTAGATATATGTAAAAAAAAAATGTAGAAATAGACCATTAGACAACAAATTTGGTTTTGAACTCGAATGTATGACACTTTAAACCTACTGGTCTATTTTTCTGTGCGTCTCTTCAGTTGAAAGCAGCCAGTTTTGTCATCTCTAAATACGTCGTGATTCTGATACTAAGAACGATGCAAAATAAATGTTTTTGTTTTAGTTTTCTTTATGTATAATTTTGTCAACCAAGTTTTTTTTTTTTCTGGTTATCTTCCAGAAAGATCGAACTTTCACATAGTGCAAAAGTTTTCAGCAATCACATCGTATACGTCTTACATGCTGTATATATATATTTTTTCATCAGGCAGTGCTCACGCAGTTTAATAGCGGTTTAATCGCGGTTTAATAGTGGTTTAAGGTGCGTCGACAGTTCTGATGGGCCAAGACTAAAGTTACAGCACTGAAAATAGTCTTTTTCGTAGCGTAATTTAAATGTCTTTCATTTGACGCTATTCTGCGAAAGGGTAGAGTTTGTGAGGTGCTAAGGGAGTGGGCGATAATATCGAACCAAGTCCAGTTCTTATTCAATCCTTACTGCATTGGTAAGGGATTATGCACAAAGAAAACAAGGTTTCTACTTGCACCGACCCTCGGCGCTCAACCAATTTCCTTATTTAGGCAGCACTTGGACGGGCGCGCAGTAGCTAAGTGTTGAATTCGCACTGTGTCTTACCTTACATGTAAGCCGTTACAATTACAAACATGCACGCACACACATCGTATACGTCTTACAGGCTGTATATATATTTTTTCGTCAGGCAGGGTTCACGCAGTTTAATAACGGTTTGATCGCGGTTTAATGGTGCATCGACAGTTAGATCATTAGCGCCAACCTTAGTCACATTGCAGTAACAGGGTTGCCACTTCGCCGCACATTACAGAGATGTTACCCAAACCCCAAACCTATAGATCTTATAGCTATACCTCTTGCACAAATTCAAAAACCCCGGACAGGAGGACGCAATCACCACCAAATTGACATGCTATGTATGTCTCGCGGAAGGTGGAAACGATAGGTTGGGGGAGGTAGAGGATCGATGTCTTGTTTTTGCTGAAATGGCAGATTTTCACAAACAAGTTACTTAAGGTCTCCTGGTTTAGTCACGCAAGACTTTTTATCACTGGTCATTTGACGTGTAGTTACATACGGAGGATTTTTTTTTTTACTACCACTGAAATCCGAAGAAGTTCTATACATTCCTGCTAAGATCAGTTAATGAGTTTCCTTCTAAAAGAGTGAAAATCACCAATCCTTAGCAGTGCGAGAAATAAGCTTAAGGACTCTGAATTCAGTATTTTTTTTACTAGACTACTTCGTAGAAAGGTACGTATCGGAAAGCTCATCTTTAGGATAAACATATACTTAAATTCCGGAAATCTTAGGAATTCCGGTCACAGCTCGACGAACTTTCAGACTGTAGTTGTTGTACGGTCAGCTTCGTGTTTTCAAACGTCATTTTTTTTTAGAATACAGCTCATTAGCGTTTGGTTTGGGTTTTGTTACCCTCCTTTGTCCCGTCAGCATTGTTTACTTTACAAGAAACCTCTAATGATTAAAGGTAGATAGAGAGCATTGTCAATGCTGTATGTAAGCGAAGAAGTACGTTTGAATTTAAAGTAGGTGGATTGTATTATTAAGTTTGCATTACATTAAAACTAGCATTTTTCTTTGGGTATCAATAATGATCAGTGAGTATTTTTAACTGAGTCTGGTATTTTTAAATACAAAATTATAAATATCAATGAAGGTTATCCAGTGGCATACCGGTAGTCAAAAGAGAAATTAATTAAAATTCTAAGACCATACGAAACAAGCTTCTGCTAAGGAGTTTATCAATGAAGACTGTTTCATTATAAATCTTAAGATTTTTGAAAAAAAAATCGTGCTTTCCTAAATTTTTTAATTACCAAAAGAATGTGTGTCGGCAACCATTACTTGCGTTTGAGCTGCCACCATCCTCTGCCTACACGCAGGACGTTTACGGGTAGACCCGGCACACGCCCATATTGATTAAAGTAAGGTCATCGGCCCTAGCTCGGCGCCGGTATGGAGTGGTGGACTGTTCCTGGGCCAGTGGCGTATGTCCTTATGAGCTCCCAAGAAGTACCTGTCTGGTCCAGACTATATTATTATAGGGGGGGGGGGGAGATGAGGCTTAATGGCGCGTCGACAGCTTGGTATTATTATAGGCCTATGTCCGCATGTAATCCATGACGTTCATTGTAGTCACGGTGTCATGCTTTGTCCGCCATGCTTGGTTACTACTTGTTTTAATTTGACATTATTTACACAGCTGGCAGGCCGTGTATATTAGACTTCGTTTGCGCACGACAATTTCAGAAAATTGGCCAGGGAAGGTGGCGGAGCGGCTAACACTGTCAAATTTTACAATGATGCAACATGTAACAATGGGGTAACAATAGGCGAGGCGCACAATATCGAATTATACCGAACAAGATGCAACATAGTTGGGCTCTTAGTTTGTAGAGTGGGCGCATGGCCATGGGCCGAGGCCCCAATGAATGATATTGAACAATGTCGTTGTTTGAGTTAGCTAGCTCGTTGTAGAGAACCAAAATTAAATGGTCTTGATTTTTCCTTAAATCTTCAAGTTTTAAACCGTAGGGTGCGAAGTCTTAAATTTTGAGGCTGGCCTCAAAATTGGGCGGTCGACATGACTGAGTGACTTATTTACTTCTTCAATGCGGGCTTCGGGAAACCAGTTGAATTGTTTCCGCGATTGTTTGCCATCATACTGCAACAATCCAGGATCAACTACTCATTGAGATGACACATTGCTAGATGTAGACAAACGCTAATGTGTTGCCATCAAATAATAATCATGGGACAACCCTTGGGCGGAACCTGAACATAAATATGCATTTCTAACGTTCCGTTTTTTCGATAACAAAAATAGGTGGACAGTGGACAGATACATGATAGACCACACCGAAGCAATTACAACAAAAGAAAAGGAAGTAACAAAAGCCAACAAATTAACTGAACAAAAAACATTACAGCTCGTACCCCCATACTCACAGCTGTGAAGGTCCAAGAATAAAAACGGATTCGAGTTCACTCAAACGAACTATAATTTGAACTCCAATTCGCAAAACATAAACCAACAAACACACACAAAATAGATGCCATAAACAGCAAAATGCTATAAAATTGAAAGATAAAAAAAGCATACGCAAACTGAAAACGTAATTACTCAAACGAACTAAAAATAATCACCTCAAACGATCTTCCAACACAAATACAGGCAAAAAACTGCCTTAACTAGGAGTTTGCTTGTTTCACAAATTATAAATGCACTCAAAATACACATATACCCACTCACACGAAATAGACTTAATATATGAAACAACAAACACAGGCAAATATAACAAAGTCTGTATAATAGACAAATTATGCGTGCACACCCACACACCGAAACATTAAACTTTTCAAACATAAACTGCGCTTTCTTTCTGACATAATCATTGATGAAAAACAATCCTTGTTCCCTGGTATTGGAGTTCAAATTATAGTTCGTTGCGTTCGAGTGAACTCTAATCCGTTGTTATTCGTGTACCTTCACGGCCGTGAGTATGGGGATAAGAGCTCTAGTGGTTTTTTTTTTGAACCGCGAAGCCGCTTTTTGTTCAGTTAATTTAATTCCTTTCCAATTTCTTCTCATTGAAACACGTGGGAGTCAATTGCCTATAATTTCGTCTGCATTTTATCGTGCAAATTTAGATTCTTGGTTGTCCGACAAAATACCACCAGGCAAAATACCACCGGTCAAAAATACCACAGCCAAAATACCACCACACAAACATACCACCCTTTTAAAATTCATGCATGCAAAAATACCACCGGTTAGTTAAATTTATTTTGTTTTTTTCTTACTGAAATCTCATTGACCATCCAACCGCTCGGGGACTATAGCCACATCTGTCTATCCATCACGGAGCTGGATGCACAACACTTGGGAGATGTTTTTTGTCGTTCCTACGCGTTTGGAAGGAGGAACACCGTTCGTATTTTGCTTAATAAGCCTAGCCAATAACGCCTGATCATACGGCAGGGCCCGAATTGATTTCCAGAACGTAGGATAATTTTGACCCACTAAATTTCGGAAAGCATTGTTCTAACCGTCACGTAGATTGTTTGTCCGCGCTTCTCCTGTTAGCGTTGCCTCATGCACGTTTCCAACACCTGGTGGAAAAAAATGGTGGGATACGACGAATTCTTACTGGACGCGGTGTACTCTGGGCACGAGAAGACCTCATTTGGCGAAACTTACCTGTAACGTATGTCTCACCAAAAATTTTTAAGAAGAGGAGTCAGTTCATTGGAAGTCGTTTGCCTAATGTAGGCCACGACCCAGATTACGTGGTTAATGGCTAGAAACACTAAGGCATCAATCATGCCACACTCTTGTTTAATGCCTTCATCGCTGCTGTATTTAGAAACGAGCCCTAACTCTTGCATTTTTTCCCTATATATTGTGCATTAATTTACATAAGTTTGCATTTCTGTAAAAAAAAAAACATGGTATTTTTGCATGCATGAATTTTGCAAGGCTGGTATTTTAGTAAGGTGGTATTTTGGATGTGGTAAATTTAACTGGTGGTATTTTGCCAGGTGGTTTTTTGACATGGATTCAGATTCTTGCACCAAAATTATGTGCACCATTACGTAAGTCTTTCTGCAGTTATTATCATCAATATTTTCCTGCCTTTTCCCTAATATTTTAAGACCCGCAAACGGCTAATGTAAAACTGCAAGGGGTAATCTTTACGTGTAAGTCGGGCGAGCGTTTTATTGCAACTTATATCGCAATAAATCCGAATGCAGCCAAATAACCATTGTCCTAATTTTACTAGCTGAGCTATTAACATCTGCCATTAGCTACCCCTAAACTCTCGTCAATACAAAAGAAGGATTCCATTATCTTCATATAAAATAAACATACCTACCACAGTTTAGTGGATACGACTTGTTTGTCGGCGTGAGTCAGTTTAAATAAATTCCGTGTAATTATTCACAGCAATAGGCATTTGTTTTGTCTGTAGACAGATTCACATTCTACACCACGAAACCTATATCACTACGATGTGAACATTACTCCGTTTCGTTATTTGCGACCAGTCATGAAACCAGAAAGAACATCATTAAAAACTAAGTTATGGTGTATAAATGATTCGGTATAGTTTTACGTAATGTAAATGACCATAGTGAAACTGAAATGGTTTCTTTCCGCACGCACTGTGAATAACAAGTATTTTAGGAAATCTGAAATAAAAATTGGAAAGTGTGAAGGATTAACAAAAGTCATCCAACCAACGCAGTAAAAACGAGGCCCGACTTTAAATTCTTTGATGGGAACCCTTTATATCATTTTTAATTTTTTTTTTTTATTATTTTTTTTTTAGCCTTGTACACGTCTTCGGATATGCTGGTCTTTCACAGCGTA
>JAHWFP010259386.1:16250-27097 GCA_023313725.1 Lithobius niger | reverse complement strand
CAGAAGGTACAAGACACTAATATAAATCTACACCATGAAATCGCAGATGGAATTATTCAAGAAACGGAAATGTTGGCGCCGTTGCGTTTCTTCGTGAATTATTCATTTGGTTAGTCACACTACAGGAAGTACCCCTAGCCTATAACAAATACCAAAAAATTAAAAAAATGTAATACATTTAAGCTTTTAACCCGTTTCCAGTATTATTACTTTCTAGAGAATGAATTTCCGGTACAATTTACCTTTAGAAACAAACCATCATCTCCGTAGCATTGCAGGAAATCCTGTCAGAGACTTGACGAAAAAACTTTGGAAATAAGCCAAATGCAAAAAGGAATTGGCCGCCAGTGGATGTTGGCAGGTACATTACTCCAACGCTATTTTCAGGCTAACTGCTGCGACAATGAACCAAGTACAGAAGCAAATGCTTGGATGCGCTTGCATTACCTAAATGCTTAGAATCTTCACGCGTGCAATTTGTCTAATCAAGATTGGATCTCTCCCTATTCATACCCAAAACGAGTGGGTTTTTATCTCTTTTACACAAAGAACAAAGTAGTTCTGTTCTCAAAAATATTTTACTTAATTAACATTCCACAATCTTCCATAAAACTGCAGGTTCCACGTGTTAGCATCATTAGTAGGGGAGGGGGGAAGGGGGATGAACCATTAGGGAAAAGTTGTTAGATGGCAACGTAAGTAAGCAAACTATCAATAATACGGAACGAGACTGTCTGTTGTATACGATTGAAGTCCTCTCTCCAGCAAAACTAAAACTATTAATTCCTACGTTCCTAGTCAATATATTTCGACCAAACTTGGCCAGATAGTAGATAGGTATGGAAGGTATATTTATATCAACTTGTCTTTTACACAATTCCGTGCAAGAGTAAAAGTAGGGTGCTACACGTAAATTTGAAGACTGTTCACTTCTTGTTCTTGTGTGACACGGTTTCAGAAAAAAACTACTGCACTTATCTAAAATCTGAAACATGATCTAAACCAGAAATTTCCTTGGCCTTCATCCACACAGAGACCACTTTTTCCGATTGGTCGAGCCACTCCCGAGTTAAGGGACCAGAACGATCATTTTGATTGTTTTACATTGTTTTAACCATTGTAATTAAGGAACAATGCCACTCAACAACAATACATAGACTGAATTGTGCTCATAAAAAAAGGGGTTATATGATTGAAGTTTAGTCTAGTCACACGCTAGTGTGTCGCGCCAAGTTAGGCAACAAACATCACATTAATTCAATTGTCGAGGTTCTAAAGGTCAAATCCAAGTTCCTTCGACGGGAACACCCAGCCAGCATCCTGAACAGAGCAATTAAACACACAAGAAAGTGGAGATTCCACACAAAACCATAGAACGAGAACGAACCAGCCAACAAGATCCTGTTGGAGTGGTATTTGGTATTTTTCTTTAAGGCAGCCTTACATCCTGCTCCATACACTTTACCGGATTCAAGTTTTTTTGAGTTAATCTATTAAAGTACCGTCTGCAACAGCTGAAGTGACATATTTTATTAGGCTTACAGTTTTAAATTTTCTAAGCAAATGTGTATTAGGCCTATAACTGTTTCAAAAAACGCGTTAGCTGGTCGGTGATTACAAAAAATAAAACACAATAATTGAAAACCAGTTGAACTAAACGACAATTTTTATTTGCTCAGAAACACTGAAATGAACCGGAGGACTATCCAGAGTGGAACGTAATCCAAATCAGAACCCATTTTTTTCTTGTGGTTTGATTCCCTGGTAAATATGAACGATAGAGATGTAGATTTTCGAACAAGGGTAATAAAACTGAATTCTCTTAATTTGGCCCCAAGCTAAAGCAGTTTGTCTGCTGTAGCAACGTGAAAACACTGGCAATGTACTTCCTGCTTCTATTTACCGCAAGTATACATCTTTAAACTGATGCAGTGGTAGTTCAAATTAAGATAAATGGATGTAATAAGACTTAGATGAATATGTATACTTTCACATAAGGTTTATAAAAAACGATTTACTGTAATTAGAGCTAATCCACATCTGTTTGTCCTTTTTGCGTCCATTTACTGCAAGTTACATCTTTAAACTGCTGCAGTGGCAGCTCTTATTAAGAACTATGGATGTAATTACGCTTAGATGAAAGATGGCAATGTATATTTTTGAACAAGGTTAATAAAAATGATTTACTGTAATTTGGAGCTAAGCTACGACTGTTTGTCTATATTTAGCACTGCGCCCTCTGCTTTTATTCACCACAAGTTACATCTTTAGACTGCATCAGCTACATTTCTTTAAGATAAATGAATGTATTAAAGATCGGCATTTTACGTTGAGGTATCATGTTTATAGATAAAAATGTCAACTCACTCAACTGTCTTTGATGAACGTCGGCGAATTTTCAATCCAAATCGTGGATCTTCTTCAGGACAAAAATATATTTACATTATTTACACAACATCTGGAACACACACTTGGACTACATCTAAGCTTCTTCGTCTTTGCAGTGTTCGTTTGATTTTTGAAGTTTTATTGCTTTATTGCCCCTGTTGTGATTGGGCCAGTTTTTGGGTCAGTTTTGGTGCTTCGTGCTGCTATGGTTTTGTGGGTGATGGGAAGGAGAGCTTTGATTTGGCCGAAGGCACCTTTAGTTAGGTTGCATGGTGGTGGATTTTGTGTGGCTATTGCGAGTGATTCAAGTGCGAGTCTTGGATACAATCTCTTTTCGTAAAATAAAATTTCGGTATTCTCGAAATCGGGGTTATGCCCGGTGTCGACGTGGTGTACAAACTTTCAAACAAGGGTAATTAAAAGTTAAAACTATTGTAAGTGGGAACTAAGCTACGGCTGTTTGTCTATATTGTTGCACTGTGTTTTTATGCATCTATTTACCGCACGTTACACCTTTAAGCTGCTGCAGCGGCAGTTCGGGTAAGTTAAATGGATGTAATTATAACCTAAGATGAAATACGGACATTTACGTTCGAGGATAATTAAAAGTATTTATCTTAACTAGGCAGTAAGCTATGGCACTTTGTCTACGTTGTGGCATTGTGCACCCTGCTTCTATTTACCGTAACTAACATCTTAAAACTGCTGGAGTGGCAGTTCTAATTAAGTAACATGGATGTAATTACGCATGATGAAAGATGGAGGTGTATATTTTCGAACAAGGGTAATAAAAACGATTCATCATAATTAGGAGATAAGCTATTACTGCTTGTTTTTGCAAGAGCTGCTCTTCCTGCTACTATTTACCACAGGTTACGACTGGGGGAGCAACTTAAATGACGAATTTGGACCAGAAGATTAATTTTACGCAAACTATGAATGCGACCTTACTTGGCATCACGCAGATTCGGATTCAGCAAGCTCAAAAATTACGTTAAAACCCTCCTAGTAATAAATATCTCACCACTTGCCATTGACATCATTTTAAAGTCTTCTTTTTTGGAAAAGTAGTCCTGTCTACAAGATTCTATTCTTTCAGATGAAAGAAGTTACGATGCGGTGCACTGCATAGAAGCCATCACAAAGAAAAAAATCCATTTGAATCATTGAATATAAGAGTCAATAATCCTGACTATCAAATAAAAATCTGTGCATATAATATAAGTATAAAATAAATAATTTATGTATATATAATTAGTACCTATTCCTGACGTTTAACATTTTAATTATTTATGTTTCAGCTAGTAGTGGGTGATCAGAAACTGTCAATACTATTATTGGGTGTTCAGTAACTGTCAGAACAATGAGTGGAAGTGTATCAAAGAAGTGTCGTAATTCTCGTAAAGACTGAAATTTGGATGTTGAGTTACCCTGCGAATGAGATTGAAGAGGGCAAATGCCATCTATTAAGATAGTGCTACAACACTTTTTTTTCTTTTACCATTCAACAAACACAGTGCATGAACGTGCTAACCTAACTGTTGGCAGTGTTATGATTTAGTGGAATACAACAAAAGTTGTACACATCATCTTACACCACTGTTTGTACTAAATTCAAAGCTTCACATTGTTTGCATTGGTTATGTGATTTACCATTTGCAGGGAAAGGGCTTTAGTTCCACAATCACCTGAATCTGTCTAGTTTAGGTACACATGTTGGGTTTTTGCAACTGTTCCCTTTGCACCACACTAAAAGGGCTGTAAAAGCAAACACGTTCTAATACGTGTGACTTGGGAACAAACGATTTTGTAGGCCATGACATCAACAAACATCACATCCCAGTTCTGTTTGGCGGAGATGCAAGAAAGCCACTACAAATCCCAACATTGTCCCAAGAAACAGGAGGCATCAACAGAGTTAATCATAGATTTACACGTTACTAGACAAGGATATTAACTTGACATGAATGAGTGACAAACGTCATACAGTATGGGAAGACACGTTGAGAGATTGCTTTTTTTTTTTTTTACTTCAAGCATCAACTGTATCACCCAACTTAAGAAACCTCGGCCCGTCACAACCGTTAAACCTATTACATCAGCACTCATTGGAATTGCTGTATAAAAATCTACGTTTCAGTTATGCTTACCAGTTCCACTCCTGCAACCCAGTCTTGCCCCATCTCTGGCAGCTTCCCCATCCACCGCACTGTCCCGTGCTCAGGTTCCAAGTTGTCATCATGAATCCAAACAACTCGCTCTCCAAGGAGTAATGGTGCAGACACTTCCAAGGAAGGGACTTGCTCATCAACAAATGGAAACCGCGAAGTCTCTGAAATTATAAAAAAAAAGTCGTTTGTTTGCACACAATGGATAGCAGCTGGATAGGGTAAAATATCGGACACCCCCCTGCGAGAATTTGGCAGCTCTACCGGCCTCCTAATATAATAAAAAAAAAATAAGACAAGTTTTATTTGGAATCAGTACACGCAGGGGCAAATTTCCTTCACTTTGGGCGAATTGTTGACTAGGAATAATTTTGTCGTTGGTAAAATTTGGGGAGAATTGCTCATTTTTCTGCTCTGCAATGTGACATCATTTTTGGGGCAGCATTTACCAAGTTACGTGTGGTAAAAATGATTTCATTCTAGTAGGGATGGGTCGGTTTCATTTTTTTTGATTTCGGTTCCGGTTTCGGTTTTCACACCCAAAAAACCTCGGTTTCGGTATCGGTTTTTGCCACCATCCACCCCAACCAGATTTTCCTAATTTTTTTTCTTGCAACAATTGTATTACTAGCTTTAACTTACTTCTGCTTTCGCTTTCAACAGCGTCATAGACCGTGGTATAGCTGTGGCACCATTTTCCTCTACTATTTTCGTTTTAATAGCTAAGAGCTTGGCTGTCATTTATACGTAGAAAATGACAATTATTAAAAAAATGTATAACAACAACTGGCAACTGAAGCTGATGTGACTGTGTAAACTTAATCAGCTCATGTGCGAGGAATGTGCCACTGTGCTGCAACACTTACACCGACTTTACTACGTATTATTACTGTAATAATAGTTACGGCGGTGTGCGCATGTTAACATTGAAATTTACACGTGGTAATCACGTTTTAAACTTTTAATACTCTAAGAGATCTATAAGGCTACCAAGCAAGAAATAGACAAACGCTAGCACCTTGAACTATGTCATAATTATTGTTGTAACCTTACATGTTATTAAAATCTGATTATAATCAAAATAATCCGATTAATTCGATTATTTTAAAATATTCATGATTATTTCCAACCCTGCTCAGTAACCATTCGAGATTACGTCATGCGGTTTGTTGCGATTTGCTCAGGAAATCACTGAGGATCTTCCTAGCTACCTATTAACTGTTGATTTGTTTTATTTTAATAATTATTGGACTTAAGAAGAAAACTACAGCATTGATAAAAATATACAGATTAAATTTTGGATATTTGTATCGGTACCGGTATCAGAACGGTAAAGTTGGTGTTGGGCAGCCTTAATATTTACTGATTTGGTCGATATCCTTTCTAATTACGTGTATTAGTTATTTAACATAACTGAACCTGTTTTCATTCGCATATTTTACAAATTTAAGCTTGACCCAGTACAGTAGTTGTAGATCAACTCACGTTGTATTCCCTAGGTTAACAATTATTTTAACCTAAAACTGAACACATATTTGCATAAATGTGAAAGGACTGCCTCACTAACAACAAAATATAAGAAATAAAAATCCGATCAGCAGTCAGATCCATCGTTAATCTATCATTTTTTTGGCTGAACATTTGGTGGAAGAATGGTAAGAGATACGAGAATTTAACGTAGGCGACATTTATGAACTGAACCTAAATTTGGTGATCACAGTACTTGCGTCTTGTTGTTGAAAATGCTTCCGCAACATTACTCTGTGGAGCCATTGTTGAGCTGGCCTCGAACCACGTAACAACTAACAAGCAAATGATTGGTGGTAAACTGCTGGGATGCAATGCAGACGAGTTCGTTGCTACGAGAGCCATAGGCGCTTCTCACTCGCGACATACTTGGTGATGGAAAAAAGGGGAAAAAAAGCATGTGAATGGGGACTACGTACCACAAGCAGAGAGATGTGCCCCGAGTTCTTATGGGATCAAAAGATCTAGAAAATTAGATGAATCAACGAAAATTGCCCAGAAGTTTTCTATGATTGCAAAATGGCCTGCTGTGCAGCGTCACCTGTTAATGAACCAGTGACCGGATAATTGTAGTGAGCACTAAAATTTCAGCAGGGTCGTGAAAAATCTGGTTTTTTTTTTTAAAGCCGAACCTGGGTAGGCTTTTATGGTTTTTTTCCCAAGCTTTATCGAGTTTTATCAAGTTTTGTAGTTTATTTAACTTTTTTGATATTTGCTGATTTTTTTTTATGGTTTATGCACTCAGCTCTCCTTCAATTGTATGCTTATGAATAGCCAGATGAGCGGACCCTTTTCGGTTTAAGTTTAGTGACTTGGTAGCTCATTAGGATATGTGATTATTAAACATTACTTCAATTCATTCCACCGCGCCCTAAGTCTAAACTAAGTAGCATCTAGAGTTGGGCGGTAGGCTACCTGAAATTTTTGTGGTGGTGCAGGTACCAGTCTAGGTACGGCGGTACTCGGTATTTAACAGTTCTTAAAATTTAGCGGTACTTCCTTAGGTACGTCCGGTACCAACGGCATTTTTTCTAAGTAGCCTAATCAAACTAATTAAGGTTGGAAATGAAATCATCAATTTCATTTAAGTAGCCCCTTCCCCCCTCCAAAACAATACACGTAAAAAATAATTACCAAGTAGGCTACTGAACTTCGAACTCTTATTTTATTTTTCTGTTGGTTCTTTTGCTGATGGTAGCATCAAAGTTGCACAAATTTGGCTCCACTTTTGTGCATTGTTTAGAATTCCAATTTTACCATTGTCGATCTTTAACTGATTATTACACTGCTAAGAGCCCTATAACACAAGAACTGACTAGGGATGCACCGAATACAAAATTTGCCGAATACCGAATATACAACCGAATACTCAACTTGCCGAATACAGAATAGTTAAACTGCCGAATACCGAATATTCGGCATTAAACAATTTACATATTCGGCCGAATACCGAATTATTCATACATATTCGAACATATTTGATCATTTTTTCCTTCTTTTGGAAATGTCAGAAAACAACTCCTCACAAACCAAAAAGTAAATGCTTAGCTAAACGTTCCTACATTCACACAATTACATAAATTTATACTAAAAAATATTCGGCCGAATACCAACAAATCTTAACACTATTCAGCCGAATACCGAATATCACTATTCGGCCAAATACCTAATATCACTATTCGGCCAAATACCTAATATCACTATTCAGCCAAATCAGTATTCGGCCTAATACCGAATAGCACAATTCGGCCGAATACCGAAAATTCGGTGCATCCCTAGAACCGACTGTAGTATTGTTATAATTTTAGTGCCTTTTTCATGTTAAAACAATGCACTGTATTTGGTACCATTGCATTTTTGATATCACCCAACACTAGATGCATCCCCCTGTGAACTTCGTAGATCTGCACCTTTCAGAATATCCTAAGCATGTCCATTTCGGGCTGTTAGAGAGCACGTTAAGAGCACTATCAAAACGAAAATCACAATACGCTTTTGGCGTTATGCCATTGCCTCTTCACCTTTAAACGAGCGTAGAATGGTCCCTATCTAAGCTAACCAATTTTGATCAGGATTGATGGAAAGAATAGAGCCCCGTTTATCCTAAGCATTTCCATTTCAGTATATAAAGAGCTCGCAAGAGCACTTGAAAAACCGAAGATCACTACAACATACAACTAAAAAAAAGGAGGGCTAGCGGGAATTAAGGGTGATATATTTGAAATATGATTTAGAGGTTCAATGGTTGCTATTAGAGTATATTACATAAAAGACGTATATCACCTTTCCTGTCCAGAATTGTGTGTTGAACGGTTGCTTCACATTATGCTTTTGCTGTATTGGTTGTAAAGTAGTTACAGCCAGAAAACCAGTTTTTTTTTTTTTGGGGGGGGGGGGGGCATTACCCCTTCCCCCCTCAAGGGGTTTCAAACTTGCTATCATAGTTATTTTTTTTCCAGTTACGCTTCACGTGCAACCATACAAAATTCCATGCTTTTCACACAAAGTGACCAATTCCTTCAAATTTGGGCCCCCAAGCCACCCTTCTAATGGTAGGCTGTTCATTAATTACAAAAAATATGTGCGTACAGCAAGGGTCCCCTAGGGTCAGTGCAATGAATAGTCCCCAAAGTAGTCTTCAGCATCGGTCTATTCATATACAAAAACCAAAACTGTTAAAAGGGACCGACATGTTCCAAATGGTTTGGCCCTTCAAAGAAGTGATACACACACCAAAACATTTGCCAAGTTAATCGCACCAGCTAATCGTTAGAAGGATGCAAACTAGAGCAATGCTACTTTCGGTAGCAATGTTCAAGTTTTCATTTAATGTCTTAAGTATTATTCGGTGCGATAAACTTGGCGAATGTTTTGGTGTGTGTATCACTTCTTTGAAGGGCCAAACCATTTGGAATTTGTCGGTCCCTTCTAACACTTTTGGTTTTTGTATGATATGAATAGACCAATGCTGAAGACTACTTTGGGGACTATTCATTGCACTGGCCCTAGGGGACCCTTGCAATACGCACTACACTGACCATCACTGTAATTTTTTTAATTGATGAACAGCCTACCTTTAGTAGGGCAGGCTTGGGGGCCCAAAATTGAAGGAATTGGTCACTTTGTGTGAAAAGCATGAAATTTTGTATGGTTGCACGTGAAGCGTAACTGGAAAAAAAATAACTGATAGCAAGTTTGACCCCCCCCTGAGGGGGCGGGGGGGGGGGGGGGGTATTTATTTCATATCACTACTTTGCGAGGCCGAACAATTCTCAATCTGGTGGCATCTTTACTAGTTTTTGTCTTTATTTTCACATTTTGTTTGTTTTTCAGAAATTGGACGTAAACACAATTTCTTTGGCAACGTTGTTTAGATTTGTGAAGATACACAAGCAAGTATACACGTTGTCATCAATTTGTCTGAATTTTGGCTGTCCAATCAGGCGATGCCTATAATGCTAACAATGGTTTTAACAAATTTGTACTTGTGTGCCCTACCACACCATTCCCGCTACGCCACCAGGCTGTAAACCAGAAAAGGTAGGCTATGCAGTTCGTATTGTACTGCAGTCATTCGTTCAATTTCACAGCTGGAAGCCTTCCCCCTATATCGGTATCGGTGAATAATTACCCTATAAGAATTAACATGGGCATGAGCGGACTAGAAGTAGCAAGCTAGCTAGCAACACATTTGCACCGTCATTGAGGGTCAGATTTTGCATGACAGCCGCTTTGCTGACTTTCCCGCACAACTTAATTTTTGTCAGGTAGATCATTGCTCTGTTTCACCACAATTTAAGCTTATTTACGTCATTATTTTTCCCCAAGACACTTACGCTATGGCGTTGCGCTACAACGGTTTACTTCCTCAACAATTGAATTGATGTGAAGTTTGTTGCCTAACTTTCTAGATCCACACGGGCATCTGCAGACGGTATGGTAGTCCAGTACGCTGAAGTTAAGCCTACTGACTGCAGTGAAGTGAGAGTTAAGAGTAGAGAAGCTGGGCTGGCCTGCTGCCAAAGACAAACTGACAAGCTCCAAGCATTTAGAGCTTGTTATACACTAGTTATAGTTACAGTTGGTCGTAGCACATCACCGCACCTCTCTTCATCACAAAAGTGTCAAAGGGACCACTGGGCCATAGCAATTAGGGATGGGTCGGTTTCATTTTTTTTGACTTCGGTTCCGGTTTCGGTTTTCACCCCCCACAAAACCGAGGTTTCGGTTTCGGTATCGGTTTTGCACCATCCACCCCAAGCAGCTATTTCTATGTTTTTTTTCCTGTTACAGTAGTAATACTGGCTTCTAACTCACTCCTGTTTTCACTTTCAGCCGCGTGATAGACCATGGGCCTAACTGTGGCACCAGTTTCCTCTATTTTCTTTTTAATGACTAGGAGCTTTGTTGTCATTTATGCGTAGAAAATAATAATTATTTAAAAAAAATAAGGAAAATAAATCAATTTTTGATTTTTCGAACAACGTACGAAAAACCGACACAAAATCCGAATCGGTTTCGGTTTCGGTTTTCAGGAAAAACCGAAAATTCGGTTTCGGTTATTGACTCATCCCTAATAGCAATACAATACAGACAAGCATTTAACAACGTTATCTTGACCTAACTATTTTAAAGGGCACAGCA
The DNA here is from genome assembly GCA_023313725.1 of Lithobius niger. Classification (NCBI taxonomy): domain Eukaryota; kingdom Metazoa; phylum Arthropoda; class Chilopoda; order Lithobiomorpha; family Lithobiidae; genus Lithobius; species Lithobius niger. The sequence continues at coordinate 16,370 of JAHWFP010259386.1, read as the reverse complement.
GACTTGTTATCATATATCTTCTAACCTAAATTGAAAAAATTCACAAATTACTTTAAATATTCAGATCACTGCAAAAAAATCTAGAAACGCTCAAATTCAACGGAGCCTTTCAGGAGGCAA
>JAHWFP010259385.1:0-14922 GCA_023313725.1 Lithobius niger | reverse complement strand
TACTTGTACCATTCGTTCGTACATTCCTCCCCACCATGCTGCTCTAGGAGGGATCATCTTCCACTCAATGCCCAGCTGAGTCGCCACCTCCTGTACTTGCGTGTTACGTAACCAGGCGTAACTTTCTCTAAGCAATCGGTCCACCTTCTTAAACGTTTGCGCATTGTCACTAAAGATTACTCGGCACCCTCCTCTTCTGGCAACGAACCTTCTAAAGGCAAGAATGAAATTAGCTGCACTCTGTGATGCTACAAGTTCCAAGTGCACTGCTCGAGTTACTGCACACGTGAACAAACAGATGTAAGCCTGTGTCACTCCTTCTTGAGCCCTCACAGAAACCAGGCCTGCAAAGTCCAGCCCACAGTGCAAGAAGGGAACTACCTCTGTCACTCGCTCGGCAGGCAAAGGAGCCTCATCTTCACTGGCTGGTTTTGCGTTCCACCGCCGACATTTCATACATCCATACACCACCTTTCGTACTGCTTGACGGCCGCGCAGAATCCATACATCCTTCCGTAACAGGGCTAACGTGCTTTGCACCCCTCCGTGCATTGCCTGAATATGACGGTCTTGTATTAACAAATCTACCAAACCTCCGCCCTTCAACAAAAGAGGGTGCTTCTGAGCTTCACTAAAGGATGTAAACTCTAGCCTTCCACCTAAACGAATCAATTTCTCTGCATCTAAGAAGGGTTTAAATTGAGCAATGCTGGAATCCTTGGATAATTCTTTGTTTGCCAACAACGATTTTTTCTCTGGCCCAAAAATTTGTGCCTGTATTACATAAATCCAATATTTTTCAGCTGCAACTATTTCCGGGTGGGATAACCAAGTAACTCGCTTACCATTCTTGTTACGACAGTTTGTACAAAAACGTAGGATCCATGCTGTAATTCTTGTCAGACGTTGCCAAGAACTAAATTTCTCAGCTTCTAGCAGTGGCGTCATTTCCACAACTACTTGAATTACAATTGGAACTATTTGCTCTTCACTACTCAAATCAGTCCTCTCTGCCTCCTTCAAGGCTGGTTCCACTTCTGTCCAGGCGACTTCTGGTAAACTAAGCCATGAGGGCCCATGCCACCATTCCTCATTACAAAGCAAATTCGGTAGTCTTTGTCCTCTCGTAATTATATCTGCAATGTTTCTTTTGCTGCTGCAGTAGTTCCAAGTGCCTCTTTCCCTTGTAAGCGCTTGTATCTCTTGAACTCTTCGGGCAACAAACAGCTTCCACCTAGAAGGAACATCCTCTATCCATTTCAAGGCTACCATAGAATCCGACCAATAGAAACGAAGTGTATTGGATAAGCTTAAAACTTGTGCAACACTTTCAGTAAGACGACTTCCTATGAGGCAGGCCATCAATTCCAATCGTGGAATACTCATGGGTTGAAGAGGGGCTAATCTAGACTTAGCTGTAACAAAACAAGTGTTGAATTTTTGTGGGTTGCCTACCGCATAACGAAAATAAACAACCGCCGCATACACACGTGGTCCTGCATCACAAAACGTGTGCAACTGAAAGCCTGGTAAAGTGCTGACTTGTAGCCAACGTGGAATTTCTAAATGTGCGAGTTGCTGTAAGTCTTGCTTCCACTGCAACCAAACTACTCGAAGATTCTCTGGCATTTCTTCATCCCATTTCACCTTCAGACGCCACAAATCTTGTAACAAGCATTTTAACAAGATGACAAATGGTGCAAGAAAACCTAGTGAATCAAACACCCGAGCAAGCATTTCTAAGATGTGACGTTTAGTGGACACTTCCGATTGGCTTGCTTCCAATAGAGCACTAGAGCGCAAACTTAAACTGTCGGCCATAGTGTTCCAGGTGAGACCTAAAACCTTGACAATTTCCTCAACAGGCTCGTCAACTGATGTCCGACCATCTCCTATCCACAATTTTCGCAATTTTTCATCGTTGGTAGCCCACTTCATAAATTGCATGCCTCCTTTCAACATTAACTCGTACACCTCTGTAGACGTCTTGTGCGCTGCAGCTGTAGTATCCTCTCCACTCAAATGGTCATCCACGTATGTGTGCAAATCCAAAAGTTGACCGAGTTCCCTGTTATTCGAGGGGTGTGTGCTTGCATGCAGGCGAATAGTTGCGGCAAGTAAAAACGGGCTAGCTTTCATTCCAAAGAGTACACTCGTCATGCGGAGTACCCTCAAGGTGGTTTGGTTCCCTTTTTCCAGGGCTCATCCGTCCATAGAAATCGAGTTGCGTCTCTATCTTTTGGATTCAGTCTTACTTGCAAAAAGGCTTTGCTCAAATCTGCCGTTATGCCTATTTTCGGCCACCGGAAACGAAGAAGAAGATAAAAAAATGGGCGGATTCAAACTTGGCCCTGCATGCTGACAATCATTCAGGGAGCGTCCCTTTTCTGGCTTAGATGAAGCGTCGAAAACAATTCTGCACTTGGTAGTCTTCCTGTCTTCCTTTATGAGTGCATGATGAGGCATGTAATACACAGTAGGGCTGTGCTCCTCCAAATTAACTTCTTCCGCATGTCCTTTCTCCAAATATTCAAACAAGGTACTCTTATAACGTTCAAACATGGCAGGGTTCTGTCTCAACTTCCACTGTAACCTTCGCAAGCGTTCCAAGGCTACCTCAAAATTATCTGAAAGCTCATTCTTCTTCTCGTTCCAAGGAATGTTTACTTGGTATCTATTGTCCTGCAGTGTAGTGGTTCTACGAAATGCCTCCCAAACTTCTACTTCTTGTAGTGTCTGTTTCGACCGTTCCTCTTCTGCCAAAGTTCCACTACTGTCGAGCTCCCAAAACTTGGAAATACCAACAGGCCATTCCGTTTTCCCATCTGCGGGTGTTGCTACACACATTGACACCGTAGTTGCGTTGGGACTATACATGGGCGTGCAGCCGTGCAACATCCATCCAAAAACGCTATTGACTGCCATGAGAGTCATGCTTAACTTTTTCATTTGACCAGTTATCACTTTCCAGTACTGATCAGCGCCAATTAATACATCTACACTCGCCACTTGCTCTGGGCCCATCTTCTGATTCCAACTGCGAGCTTGGAAATCTTGCAAAAATCTTTCAATCAATCCACTTTCCCAAATCTTGACCCCATGACAAATTTCCGGAACCTGTAGCGCAGAAAGCTTGACTTAAACACCATTGCTTCCACACAGCAAAAAGGAGATTATTTTGCTTCTCTGTTGATGTTTTCCACCTCCAAACGAATGAATTACTGTCTCCTCTTCCCCACTCACTGGCAATCTTAAACGCTCTACCAACCGTGTCGAGATGAACGAGCGCTCACTCGCCGAATCGACCAACAACACAATTTCTTCCATTCCTCCTTCATGTTGCACCCATACTCGCAATGTTTGTAACACGGAGACAGTCTTGTCCTTGTTTCCTCTTGACAAAGATGCTGATGCCATCACGGCAGAATGAGATGTGTCTGTAGCCAACTTATCTACCTCCTGTGATGGAGCTCTCATGCGGCTAGTTGCTCTGGCTGGAACTTCCGACATGTCTGGCATATTTCTGCTGCTGGCAAGGGCAACTGAGGGCGAGTTGCGTTTGTGGCAAAATACCGTGTTGTGAGTCACAGCTCGACACATCCTCGCTGGCCGCATGTGCTTGCAAAATGGTTGGTCTTCTTTAAACACCGAAAACACCTACGTGACGTTGATAGGGCCATGCGGCGCTCTTGATTGGTTACAGTCTTCGGGCATGCTGCAGACGAGTGCAACCCTCCTTCGTTGCAAAACACACAGTATGGTTTAGAAGGCTGCATGTGGCCACCCTTGGTTCCTGTTGATCCTTCCGTGACAAGCAATGAGGTGGAAGGCATGGTTAAGGCTCGAGACACTTCCCCCTTTCGACTTGCGTTTTGTGCATGAGCTCCTTCCTTTAAATGTGTGGCGCTGTACGTTAATTCCAATCCTTTCAATTCATCTTTAACAAAGTCTACTAGCAGTTGCAAGTCATATACTGGCATCCCTTTGTTTTGACGGTGCCACTCTCTAACTATTGGATTTGGTAAGCAACGAAGCAGGATAGGACAAAGCAAGGACCCCATTGTTGACACATCTTGCCCCAACACCTCTAGGGAACGCAAATGCTTTTGAAAGTCTTCTATAAGATGTCGCAATTCTACAATGTTGTCCATTCTTGCTACTGGCTTGAGTGCCCACAACAAACGTACATGTTCCGCCACTAACAGCTGCTTATCTCCATATTTTTCTTCAAGTAGCTTCAATGCGTAGTCGTAATTCGCCTCCGTTAAAGATAAACCGGCAATTGTCAAACTGGCTGACTCCTTTAGCAGCCCCTTTAAATAGTTAAATTTGTCCACCTTAGACAAATCTGGATTTTTGTCAATTCCTGCTGAAAACTGATCAGCAAATCTTTCCCAGTCTGCTAAGGTTCCATTGAACTTTGGAATTTGAAGCTTTGGCAGTTTGGCGGATTTCACACTTCTTACGGCAGGTGCTGTTGCTACATTCGACTTTAGAAATCGATTTGCTGCTACTTTTGCATCAATAATTAAGTCGTTGAAAGTATCGTTGCTCGTTACTTCTGCGGCCACATCTGCTGCTGGGCTGGCGACTTCTAATTGCTCATTAACTTGCAGTAAGGTTACTTCTTTTGCAATCAATTTAGCTAAACAGCTTTCTACTTCTCCCCTATCTTCATCCGTGATTGCTTGCCTTAATTCTTGGATCAACCTCGTAATGATTGGCCTCCTAGCCGCTCGACTATTTTTTAGCTGGGCGAGTTCCATCTTTAACTGCCTATCACATACAGCTAGCTAACCAAAATTAAACCAAACTACTAGCCAAGCAAAGGAAACATACAATGGCACAAAAGCCCGACTATTCGAAACCACAAGAAGGCAACAACCAGAATCCGAGTTGCCCCTCCCCCTAATGGGGAGAGAGCAACGGACGCCGCAAGAGCGACGCTACCACTACTTAACTCTAGGGTAAGGCGAAAGGGTTTCTAATTACACACACACTACACTCCCATTTGCTACACACACACTACACTCCCATTTGCTAAAGGCCATGAAAACGATTCCCGGGTTTCGGCACCACTGCTCGGAAAATAGCAAAGTGGGAGACATGCCATTAGACTGAACTAAACGGTTGGGGGTTGGACGGGGACTTAAAACTATGCAGCCACTAGTGGTTGCGCATCGGGGTTGCTCGAACTTCGCTAGCTAATACGGCGAAGACGCTATGGCCCCTGTCCTTAAAACGACTTACAAGTCTAAGGCGGAATTAGGTTCATTTGGGACTCACTGAAAGAAGCAGCTCAAAATGGCAGGCTGAAAACAAAGACAATTGATTAGTGACAATTGATCTCCAAAGACAAGACACTCTTAAACTAAACCACTAATCCATCTTAAATTCTAAGTCCCAGCAAAAGAGGCCTAGGGCCTTTAGGCTTAATCTTAACCCTAAGTCATTCCCCCTTTTTCTCAAGTAGGCCTAACTTAGTCCTAACTTTTTTCCCCCAACTAAATTTTCCCTGGAAGAAAGTAGTCCAAGGCAGGAGATCTTTTCTGGTCAAGTCCAGTCGTCGAAAAGGCAACTTTATTTCCAAACATTTGCTTAAATAGGTTTTCCATAATAGGCAAGCACGCCTGCACGAGAAACGAGGAGGAAATACAAATGGAAATACAATTACGACCCCAAGGGGTTGAGAAAATACTAAAAACTGGGTATATAGTTAAGGTATAATCACTACTTAAGGCCACCTGTGAACAAGAAAACTACGCCGGCCAACGATTTCAGTGATGCAGTCCAGATTACAAATATAGTCTAACCTTGTTAGTCCTGCCAACATCTGCATGTAGGAAGGTCGGCTGCAGTGTAAGGTAAGCCAATTCTCTACATATACGTATGTATATACTTATGCATATTTTCAGGAAAATATACAACAAAAACACTTATATAAACGCACTTATTCGCTTATTTGTAATTAATCGTGAGGAATTTACATTTTTACAAAAAACGTCCCCAACATCCTTAAGTCCGTGTTAAGCCTAACCAAACCTAACCATTCGAACGTTTATTCAAGCAAATTTTCGTATCTTTTAGACTTCTAACTTAAATTTGCGTCAGAGGCCACCAAGTTGAGAGTGGTTCGGACCTTCAAATGAGTGATATCAACACACCAAACTAACGAAATAAAACAAATTACAACAAAATTAAAACCAAACCAAAAACCTATAAAGAGGTGACCAAGTTGAGAATGGTTCGGCCTATAGGCAAAAGATAGTAGCAAATTGTTGAAAGCCATTTTCTTGTTGAAGTGGCACTTTATTACACATCTGTACGGTAGTGGAGTTGCGTCGATACACAATTAAAAAAAAAGGAGTGATATATCAAAAACCAAAACTGGTTAACGGGGCCGCCAAGTTCCGAACGGTTCGGCCCTTTAAAGGAGTGATATGAACACACCAAAACAATCGCCAACTTAATCGAACCGAATAATACTTTGGACGTTAAATGAAAACTTGAACATTGCTACTGAAAGTAGCAATGTTCTAGTTTTCATTTAACCTTCGAACTATTAAGCGGTCCGATTAACTTGGCGAATGTTTTGGTGTGTTGATTTTTAAGTTTCGCGCCTTTAAAGGTCCGAACCATTCGGAACTTGGCGGCCCCTTTAACCAGTTTTGGTTTTTGATATGATAGAATTCAAGCACCCTAAAAATAGCATTTGCAAAATTTTCGTGAGCTTGACTGTAACAAACTAGGGTTGCACTACGGAATGAGAGAATTTAATAGAAAGATTGGATTGTTTATGTAGCAGTTACTGGTATATTTAGAGGGTGCTTAGGGGCCTACAGCCTATAGATACAACGAAATACGATAGAAAAAGACCGTTAAAACAGCAAAAAAAGTTCAAATTTTTTCGGAAAAAAATGAAAATACGTGAAAATATTAGAGAGGGGGTTGAGCAAAAAATCGTTGATAGCCCCTATGCGGCAAAAGTGCAAATCCTCCTCTGATAGCATCAATTAAAAATACCTTCAAACATTCGCAAAAATTGCAAGTGAACTGAGAATGATTCATTGTGTACATAAATTCTCCAGATGCATCGAAAAAATAATAATAATAATGTTACTTTATGGAAATCACTTCCCTTACACAAGCTAAAATAATATAAAAAATTTAAAAAATTAAAAAATGTGCATTACGCCAGCCAACTAAAGTTTTATTGTGCTGAATTAGATACAAACCCAAAACCAATTCTCTAGATTTGTCAAACACAAAGTGTTTTTCACACTGCAGACAAGCTTTTGCATCATATCGTAAGGACTTGAAAATGTTTTAACAAATGAAATGCATTGATATTTAATCTCCGTACAAAAATTGAATGGTTGTATCAAATCAAGCATTGGTACAATACAACCATAACAATCAATCAATTTAAATTCCCAGCTATTAAAAAGTAAATAAATAAACAAATCTCATTTCATTTGCCGTTGACGTAGTTGTGGGCAGGGCCGTGACTGAACGTGTAGGGGAGGAGAGGGGTGGGCGGGGGGGGGAATGCCATGCCACCCAAGTGAGACGGAAGAGGGCGTTAAAAAGCTTACCCGATTTCAATTGATTTTTTGTTTGATTTTTCTATCTTTATAGTTTAGAGTTGGACTCAAGATTAACTGTATTATTTCGTCGTGGAGGGGGAAGGAGAGAGATTGATTGTCGTGGGGGTATGAAATTGCTTTGTTGGGGCTAAAAATTGCCAACTTGTGTCCCCCCCCCCCACCCACCCACCCATAGAAAAAATTCCTAGCCACGGCCCTGGTGGTGAGTTCCATTAAATCACAAGGCGATTGCAGTTTAGTTTCGTCGACACGCAATTAAACAAATTTTGAAATCGGATTCTCCAGTATCTTTCGTTTTGGCTTTGTTTGTTTGGCTCTACTCTTCCATCTTTGATAAATTACACTTTCACTGTAACGGTGGAAGTGGGTGAAAAGTCTCACACACTACATACCGAGTAGGGTTTGTAAACGAGCGCCAGCGAAAAACGCCTGTTTTTCAAAAATGAAATTTTTTTTCTCGAGGCACCCAAATGCCTCGCCGAGGCATATCTGGCCGTTTTCGCAATAATGGTCCGATTTCCACAAACTCTTCAACGTTTAATAGCCTGTCAAAATACAAGACTCTTGGGGAAGCCCAAATCCGGACTTTCTACCTTGAAGACCATTAAAACTACATTTGAAGATTGACCAAAACCAACCACATCGCACCTTCATCATGGCCGCCATTATAAAACTCTGTATTTTTGTATCTTCATTTTATCCTTTTCTTTTAGGGCAAAAAGCCCAAACATATTAGCTTAGTGTATTGTATGAGGTTTGTACAGACAACCAATTTGAAGTGTGATATTTTTTATTGTGTTTGTCGGCCGCAATCCATATGGAAAATTTCCACAACGATCGAATTTTAACTTTAAACTTTTAAACGTTAAATGTTCTCTGTAACTTAATGCGTTATAGCATTCAATTAAGCTAATTTATTTAACCGCATTTATACTTTATTTATATTCTTTTACCCCCAGAAACGCTACCATATGTCCAAACGTATAAACGCATTACGACCTTGCATTCTACCGGACACGAATTTTTCAGTGTATATATGTTTATTTTAGTTCTCCTCTGGACCTGACTGAAACTAGTTATGGTGTTTAACACTACAGTTTACCGTTAAAGCTTGTTTAATTTAATAGTAATGTTCTAGACATTACCCAAAGCCAAGTAATAAGCTTTAACAAGAGCCTAATCACGTTGCAATCATGTAAATATTCAATCCGTAGCCAATAATACAAAGTAAAGGCCATTTCCGAAAGTTCAATTGAGTGAAACTCAAAACAGGCCTATCTTTTTCCGTTTTACATGTTCCTACTCCTTCAAACGGCTCTGCACCCAGTCCCTTTGTTCAACCGACTTCTCCTCCCACTTTCCATTGTTCTCGAGGCCCTCGGCCAATCAGACCCCCGCAGCTATCCTCGACGTCCGCGCTTCCCCCCCTCTCCAGCATAAAACCCCAGCCCCAGAATGCTCAGTCAGACAGCACAGCTCACAGATCTCAAGCTAGAGACCGGTCACGCCAGTCGGGAGTGGAGACGCCATGTCCGGAGAATGCCATGCCGGGCACGATGGTGGTGGTTCGTATGTTATAGTTTAGCTTTTGAAAGTTCAGTTTAGGACCCCCATATTCTAAATTTTAGTTTAAAACTTAACTCTCTAGCTAGAGAATATTATGGTGGAGACGCCTGTAGCGGCATCTTAGGTTTCCTCTCCCCATAACGTCAGAGTGGTTCTCTTTCTAAAAACCAAATTTTTCCAGTTTATTTTAAATGGATTTTTAATCTAAACTAAATGACGGTTTGATCTTTGTGGAAGGCAAATTGAAACAAACTGATGCCTAAGTGTAAAATTGCCGGGCTTTTTATTACTTAGAACAGTTCTCGAGGGAACTAAGGGAGGTTGATCTTTTTGTGCTTGGAAAACTTAGAAACATAACTGTGGACGGTTGATCATAAGAAACATACTGTCAGATAGACTTTAATCAGTTGCGGCTGTCAAGTCTTGCGGGTGTCTCCGGGAGCACTCATGATTTACTTTTTCTAATGTGAAAATTTAAAACTTTATTCAAACCAAGTGTGTTTGTCTGAATTTATGAAATACTAAGTGTATATTCAAACTTGCTACTTTATGTAAATATTTAAATAATTGGTATTCAAAAGCTTTCGAAGCAAACTATAATGTAAATGTGTTTTCATTCTCTGTCGCAAAAATAAAACCAGGAGTTTTAAGCTTCAGTCGTTTGCTAGACTTGATTAATTGTATTTTAGTGTAAAATTAAATATGTAGCCCATTTTTAGATTTTAGCTAGTTAAACAGTTAAATCCACCGTTGGTGGCAGCGATACCGACAGTTTAAGGTTAGGCCCCTTTAATTAGGACCGGCGCTTCATCCCCCATGCTGGGACAGTGACCATGCTGTGTTGGATAACGTAAAAAGTCGTCATTAACACCGATTAACCTCAAGCTGAAACTCCACGTACACCAGGGAAACCGGGGGCGTTACAAGCACCTAAGCCGTCGTAGCGTCCGCCGTTACAGGTTACGCATACACATTTTGAAAGTAGTTCTAAGTTACGAAAATTAAATGAAGTTTAGATTGATATTCGACTAATAATGAAATTAAATGTTTATCAATTTTTTGCGTGATGTTGATTTTTTTCTATAAAATTGTATTGCTTTAAATTAATATTTTTATGGAGTTAATAAACCTGTTTATTTTGCTACAGCCGACAGTAGTGGCGCCAGCACACTCCAGATAGAGGGGCAATGATTCCCCGACAGGGGGCAAAGAAAACGAACATTTTTTGACAGGGTGAGGAGTAGGATGCTTTGTTGTTAAAAAAAAAAATGAGTGGTGATTATGGGTCGACTCATAATCACCACTCATTTTTAAAAAAAAATTTTTTTTTATATTTGTACTACTTTAGCAGGGTCCCGGCAAAACCAGCTAGGGGGTGTGGGGGAGCGCTGTAAGGTCCCCCAGCAGGGGAAGCTGAAGCATTTTGCGCTATTTGAGGGCCTATTTTGGGTTTTCCGAGACACGTTTGCACCACATTGTTAAGCAAATGTCGGATGTTTTTCGTAAACATTCTTTAGCATGAGAGGTCGTAAAAATCTAATTGTGACCAAAATTCTGTTTTTTTTACACATTTTATTTACAAAGTAAATTAACTGATGAATTAAATTTTTTTTAAATATTATTAAATTAACGTTAACTAAAACTGAATAATTTAGGTGTGAAAAATATTTAACCATAGCAAGAACACACAGTTGGCTGTCATTCGCGTTGTGCATTGGGCTTTTAAAATCGGGCCTACTCCTTTTAGAAATAACTGGTAAGACATTGGCATCCCAAACGTGTCTCATAACTAAGATGCCTGTCAAATCATGGAGTTGACGGTCTAAAGCAGCAAATAAATTTTTAGTTTAGTCACTTACTGTACACGATTTTTGCTCAATTCATTGGTATCACGAATTCAAATGACGAAAACTTAACTAGAATCCTTAACAACTTTTGTTTTGTACATATTTAGTTAACGTTTCTGCATTTACTAAGACAGCTCTTAAATTATGGAGGTGCTGAAGACTACTGAAGCAAAACGGCAAACCCTATTTTGAGCATTTCCTCCCCAATTTTATGTGTCGTTGTGTGGACTTAGTCTTTTGGCTGTTCCCAGACGACAATTTCGGTTGCTTCCCGACAGGGGGCTCTCAATCCCCCCCCCTCCCCGTAGCACCACCACTGAAAGCCGAGTGATATGCGTACATCCTCCATTTACCATAAATCCGTCATCTTTCTGACCTTGGCCATGCCTTGCAACTAAAATTCTTTACTTCATTACTTCCCTATATTAGGTACTTATGACTCCCAATATTTGATGACCTGATTTACTCAATGGGGAAAACGAAAGTACTGTTTTTCTTCAAACTCAACGTGATAAGTGTGATGAATAGAAGCCGATTTACAACTTTGCAACCTATTTCGTGGGGGGGGGACGAACCCCTCATCTTGAAAACGTGGGGGGGGGGACGGTCCCCCTCGTCCCCCCCACGATCGACGCCTATGCTTAAGGGGGTTGGACAACACATCTGGCGGCAATTATGGGGCCTAGATGGTGTAGTCCTTTCTTGTCTTGTCATGTCTGTAACGGCGGATGCTACGACGGGGTAGGTGCTTGTAACATCGCCGCTCGCCTGGTGTAACTGGATCTTCTTACTATTACTTTTGGGTACTTTTTGTTTCAAATAAGCACAACAGCTACAGTCCCGGCGTAGGGAATGGAGCTACACATGTCCTAATATTGTAGGCTAACTGTAATAATAAGCGGTAACGCTGCCACCAAGGTGGGAAAATTAGGCTAGCTAAGCTAAGTTTAAGAGAATTGTCTTACAAGTTAACTTCTAGCAAACAACGAGCGAATAAACTGACGGACGTTTAAGAAAAACTCCTGGTTTTTATTTTAAACAAACATGAATAAAAATATCGCACTACAAATACATTTGGTAACTTTACACCTAGTTTAGGTTATAAAATACAGGGGGAATTCACATTAAATTCGACACTAGAACCAACACGAGGTTCACATAAAACAATTTCAAATAGAAAAAGGGATTTGTATAGGCACAAGGGGATTTCGCAAAAGAGCCCTCTAAATTACAAACAGCCTCGGCTGATATATAATAGTAGACCTGGTTTACAGTTTTGTTTCAACGTGTATACAGCAAAGCATTAAACCTCCCAGAGTTGCTGTTGATAAGTCAACTCCTTAAATTATAGAGCCGCGGCTACCTATAAAGTGGATCCGAGCGTTTAAGCAATGGAAACCCCACGAAGATCAAACCGTCCTTTGTTTACATTAAACTGCGTTTAAAGAAACGATGAAAATAAAGCTGGTTTTTAGTAAGGGACCGTGAACCCTTAAATTATGGCTGCCAACGTCCGAAATGCCGTTTGGCTTGACACTCCATAAATTTACTTTCTAAAGCTACGAGGTTTAGTTAAAATTAAACTATAAATTTTGACGTAAAGTCCAAAAAATAAACTTTTAAAGTTAAACTAAGTACGATACGAACCACTACCTTTGCCCGGCATGGCAACAATCGGACCGCGGCATCTCCACTCCCGACCGGCTTAGCGACCTCTAGCTTTGAGAATCCTTGAGCTGTGCTAACGAGTGTCTCTGGGTTTGGGGCTATATACTCATTACCGGAAGTCGGCGCGGACGCCGAGGATAGCTTCGGAGGGGGGGTGCGGGGAAGAGAGTCGGACATCTGGAGGAGGAGAGACTGACCCAAATCGGCCGAGCTGTCACCACCGGAAGTTGGGGTGGCAGCGCGGACGACCGGGGTAGCTGGAGCGCTCTGACTGGCTGACGGAATTGAAGTAGTGTTTTGGTTGGCTGGATTCGAATTGACAAAGGGAATTGCCGACTTGGAAACTTAGAGGCCTGGCTTTGAATGTGCAAGTGAGTTTTCAACTCATAACAACGTGATTTTTTTGGCCTATTAAAATAAACTACGACGTTAGGCATCGCAACTATTGAAGGAGGGGGGGGGGGGAACGAAGTGTAATGCACAGAATAAACATTTGACTTTGGGAAACGGATTGCTATATACAAGGCATGTTTTTAACGAAGGAAAGCTAGTTTGTTTACGTTTTTAGAGGTTCGCTACGGTCGGAGTTTGGATGGAGATGCTATAAAAAATAAACATAAAATCATACACTGGGTCCATAGAAATAGACAAACATAAACATTGGAGCTCCGGTAGGGTTCATGGCAAGAAGTTAAATTTACCAAAATGCATTAAGTGCACAAATCAAAAGATTAAATATTCCAGCTAGTTTTTAAAGGGCTAAGTGCAGTTTAGGTTAGATTTTAAACTGGTTTGAACATCGGACATTTTTCATAAATAAACAAAGTCGTCACCTGTTATGAATAAAAAATATCGTGTGTTGACAACATCTAAAACACAACTAAGCTGAAAGTTGTTTTGGCTTTATGCCTAAAGAAATATACATTATTTACATGTTTTAAAGTGGAATCGCCATATAGACGATTTTTCTTCTGGTGTGGAAGAAAGCTGCCCTCAGGTTTTTTCTTCGATGGTGTTGAGGTGTCCTCACCACGAGCGTCTGATACGAGACCGCGTTTACATGTCCCTGGAATAGTTACTTTTGAAGACAGAGAGGCTTCTCCAGGATGCTGCGTGCTGCCTTTCAAGGATGGGTATATTGTTGTGGGATGCCCAGGAAGCAGAAATCGCCCTTAGTTCTTGTGCAGTGACTGACTTTGTCGTCGGTGCAACTGATGTTACGATCATCGTAGGCATTGGAGATGATGGTCTTGATCCATGTGGCAAACATGACGGCGGAAGTAACTACAAATTCCTTCTTGTGCAGGACAAAAAGTTGGTTGCAGCACTTCCGGTGTTCGTTATTCTCGGTCCAAGGCTATAACAGGACAGAGAAGATGTTCAGGTTCGTCACCAATTATGTTTGTGAGCAGTGGAATGATAATCGGTTTTGAGTGGGCCGACGGTTTTAGAGTTGTGGCACGGAAAGTACGGACGCGGTCATAAATGATTGAATCAGCAGTTGTCAAAGAAAAAGCAGTAGGCTGGGTCGCAGGAGAGGGCTTGAACTTCGCTGCATCACTGACTTGAGGCGAGGGATGTCAGGAAGACCCGTTTTGCCGGTGAGAAGACTGGTGCGACACGTTTGGATTGGTTCATAAGGTGCCTTTAGTAGTCTATCTGAAACGATTCAAAGGTCCCAATCACGAAAAATGTAATGTACTGTTGGGCATTCAACTTCAAAGGATTTAAGAAGCATGGAGATGCAAAGGTCATCAAGCAGGTGGGAGTTGCCAGCAGCTTTGAAGACGTAATTTTTTGCCGAGTGGCAGACAAGGATGGTGGAACCTTTAAGGATGGTGGAACCTTTGAGTCCATCGTTGAAGAGATCATTGAAGAAAATCAAAAGCTGGGGTAGAGGGGGATTGATTTTCCTTCTGTTGCACCAATGAAACCATCTTTTCCAGTGACTGTCATTAATTTTGTTGGTGGATTCTCTGATGACTTTACTTGCAATTCTAGTTAACTGTTCTTCAAGAATGCCTGTCTCTTTGATGATTTGGGTGATAGTTGTCGTAAGATGTTACAACGACGACGTCGCGCCAGAGCCTATTGGTCCAAATTAGACGCGTTATAGACCCGACGCAGGAGTGAAGGGCTATCGCTGGTCAGCCTGTCTAAACTAAGATCTTATAGGTAGGCAGAGCCTGGGATTCACAACCCAGGAAACCGGCGAAATATCCCGTGGTCCCTGG
>JAHWFP010259384.1:0-19216 GCA_023313725.1 Lithobius niger | reverse complement strand
TTCTTCGGAGAAACACTGAATCCCTGATGGAGTAGTAAGGAGTTTCTTGTGTTCGCAAAGTGTTAGGTGGTTTTGAACTAAGTAACTGGCGTTGTGAATATTGAGCCAAATGAGGTGAAGCATTTCTTCGTCCTGATGGGCTTGTCTGGTGTTACTGACTTTTCAAGCAAGAGCTGGCTCCTTCCTTTGAATTTCTAGGAAAAGTTTGATCGTGGAATGAGGAGTAAGCGTACTTCTTCAGTTTAGGTACACAAATTCCAAAAAACATGTTTCCCTCGATTTCATTGGCTGTCTTAATGAGTTTGCTCTGTGCATCTCATCCCAACCTGAGCGTATAGATACATTATTTGATTAAGTGAGCAAAAAATATTCTGCGTTTTACTCTTTCTGTTTATCTGTCTGTCGACCTTTTTGTTCCATATAAAGTTATGGCCTAACTTGTGAACCTATTCTTGTGTGAATTTTGTAGGAATATTCTTTAAAATAAGGCAGAACAACGTACATGCTTGATATTTTGGGGTGGGAGAGGTGAAAATCGAGATAGAGCAATGGGCAGAAATTGTACGATTCAAAAGAAAGTTGGCAGGAATAAGCTTTGAATTCAAGGTGTTTTAGGGTCACCAGAGCCACAGGGCTGGTCCGAGGGTGCCCATCTCTCGGTGCCATCCTTCTGGCATCGTTCACGAGGCACATGCCGATTTTGGCCGCAATCTGAGTACACAAACGGTTTTGTGAAGAACTTCTTGTTGGTATGGGGACCTAGAAGACAAGTGGGTATATGATGTAATCCCATGATTATACCTATGCTTGTAGTGTACTTTCTCCTTCGATCATATTTTTCTCTGTGGACTACAGATTGCACGGAAACTTTGTACCACCTTTATCCTCCCCAAATTGGAATATTGGATTCAGTCCTGGTGTCCATATTATGAGGTCAATAAATAGTGTATTTAAGTGCAGAGAATGATTACCTGGCATATTCTACAACGTGAACAGCTTATGTACTAACGTTGTCTTAATCTATTTGATGTCCCGACAATGCTAGATCGTGGCAGAGGTCACAGCGATGAATATTTTGAACATTCGTCCACTAAATTTACCGTGGACCCACCATGAAACTATATAAACCCACTTATTCAAGAATTTCTGGAATTTCTTAGGGAACTACTCAAGATTTCACACCTTGGAATAGTCTACTTAAAAAAAAAAGTGATCATCTTAGCAACACTGAGTTGCTGGGGAAAAAGTGACGAGTATCATGCTCAGCTGGTACAATAAGCCCTGCTTTTATCAGCTCTTTTAATAATAATAGTTATAATATCGGCAATTAAATTTTGTCGTTCTAGGATAATGATGAATTCTTCCATGCTAGGCTAGTGTTGGCTTCATTCAGTTTTTCACACCGATTCTTTTCTTTCTTCTAGATCAAGATGGTGCCGAACCAAGTGCAAATTCTGTGGCCGTATTAAATTTGGTTCGTCTCTATTACTTTATGGATGATGCGAGTCACTGGGAACGTGCCAAATCTGTGTTGCGCACTTATAGCGAGCGTCTTAACAAGGTTCCTGTTGCCTTACCCTTGATGGTCTCGGGTCTGCTTCTTTTCCACAGCAAACTAAAAAAGGTAAGTGCTATTGTGTTGAACAACTTTAATCCAAGTGTGCGTTGGAATCTTTTAATAAGATTTTGGTTTTGTCACTACTTTATTACCACTGACACAGGGCCTTCTTAAAGTATCCCATTTAGTGGCAAAGCCCCTTAAAACAAGTTTAACAGTAGCAACGAGAAAACAGTAAGGAATTATATGTGTTCAAAGCCTTATTTTATTGATTTCATGGGTAATATGGAATAGAAAGTAATGGTATAAACAATAGGGATAGACGGGGCATTCATATTGCGACACTAAAGGTGAAATTCTCGAACTGGCACAAGAGGAACTACTGCAAAAGCTTTTGCCAAGAAACATTTGCCACCTAATGTTATTACCACGGGAAGCATAGAACCACATGCTGACCAGTACAAATAACAAAACTTGACAAAAAATTTTTCTGAGCGGGTAGAACAATCGTCCAAAATTAGAAGCATCGTTTACAGCATGGCAAGTAAAATGTAACTATATTGTACTATATTAATGCCTTAAGAACTTGAAGACTGCACAGCATGAGCAAGTTGAAAACAAAACGACGCTAACTTACTAAATTGAACATTTGATATGATTAAATGACTTGATTATTTTTTTAAATGCGGCTTCGTGATCCAATTTGAATTGTTTAAAAATAGAAAGCAACAATTGGCACATCCGCCAACAATGAATGGCAAAGTATAGTAGGGTAAAGGGTATTGTAACAACAATTAGTAACAAATGAAATATTATGTCATATTATTGGATTAACTTTTAAACTTGAAGAATTTCATCATGTGATGTTCTTTTATTGACGTTGCAACTTGAAGAATTTCATCAAGCCGGTGTGGCTTGAAGTTAGGGCGTCAGACGAGTAAAGAGTTATATTAAAGGATTAGCCAAACCAGGGCCGTAGCTAGACCCCCTTGGTGTCCAAGGTGATCCAACCCCCCCCCCTACCCCCCACTGAGTATTTCAAGAAAATAAAAAATAAATCTTCACGAATGTTATATTGAAGCTTACATAAATAAATACTATTATACATATAATGTATAGTTATGTAACTTGTGTGCACGCCATATGTTAAAAAATACATTGGTGATCTGCCTCCAACCAGCACCAACTTCCACGGTAGCATGCAAAACAGTTAACATGTTATTCATCTATGCATTGCAGCTTTATATTGTAAATTACGGACAGCTTTGCTAGATTTCGGATTGGTTCATCGGTTGATCTCTATGTCGAGCTCGAACAACATCGCCAGGCCCTAGCGACATAGACGTGACTTGGTTGCTGGTTGAATACAATACATACTTGGTTCCAGCTAACTCGATTTTGTGCACGCGTGACTGAGTCTCCGACATTCTGTAACCTGATTTAAAAATGTCACATCGCGTACTTTGAAAATTCTAGTCCATGTTTACGTTTTGTACGCTTAGATTTCAAACCTGGGAGACTTAAGACGACATGCTTTAAGAGCAAATCGCAAGTACAGTGAAGTGCCTCATATAAATTTTTTTCTTTCCTTTGTGTTCAATGCCATCCCTTAAAAAGTAAATTTGTGCTTTACGACCCATGTTCATGGTTACACGGTTGGCAGGAATTCAGCGTGGCGCTCTATGCAGGCGCCTGCTCGGATTACCCTTCCTATGGCTCTGAGTAAGAACATCAAATTCCGGGTGAGACTACGACTGGGACACTTAACTACAATTGCAGTGCACAACGCTTTTCATTGCTACCTTGCAAACTGTGTCTGGTCGCGTGAAATGTGGCATTGTCGGCAGCCTATATCATTAGGCTTTTAAATTTTCCTTGTTGAGCTAAAAGAAAACGAATCCGTGGACTACTTTCAACCAAACAATGTGGTTGGGTTTCAAAGGTCGTAGGTTCGATTCCCCGCTCAGGCAGCCTGACATATAAGTCCAAAAGACAACATAAATAGGTTTACATACGTACATTTAACTCTTGTTGAGCTGTTAGCTATCCGTCTTTAATCCTTATTTCACGTTTAAGTATTCCATGCATTTCACTTTGAGTGTGGCACGGCAAATAAGCATCCCTCCATTGGTGACTGGAAAGTGTATATGGACTTCGTATGGACGTTTCCTTTTGGCCGTGCCAGTATGGTTCAGCGGTTGGACCTTGGCCTTTGGTTTCAAAGATCGTAGGTTCGATTACAGCTCATGCAGTCTGACATATAAGTCCAAAAGGCAACGTAAATAGGTTTGCATTTGTATTCATTTTCCAAACAAAAAAACAGAATGAAAGCCTGTGTAGAAATACCAACGTTACGTACAAAATAAATTTCCTGCAAAGAACATCACTGCTAGGGTTATTTGTCAAGCAGTGAAGCCAGCAAGGACACACATATACTGTTGTCTTGTTAGTACTGCAAACTAATTGTTTCTAGGGCATATGGCACTATTTGGGATAAAATAATAAGAAAGTCCTAATGTTAGGATCACCCTGTATATTACATCAAGTTTCGAGCACACACCTGCTCCACGTTTATGCGCATTAAATGGTAAAGAGCTGTGAACAATGACCTGAAATAAACCTGAAGAAAAGTTGTTCATCCAATGCACATTCATATGTCTGCCAAACCCACTTCCCATTGTTTCACTTCAGTTCCGTGGGAACTGGTGCTAAACACTTCTCAGTGAATAAAGAAAGTGTGCAACAAGTTTCTGGAGGAATTTGTAAGCCTGCTAATGCCCATTATTTAAAAATAAAAAAATTGAAACAAGTATGTGCTGGTGGTGCTACAGCATGAATGTTGCCCAGATCACGAATCCATTCATTCAGTGGCAGTAGCCGAGTGGTTGAGAAACTAGCGAGTCGCAGCTGACTTGTATATATCTTAACGCTCAAAGTAAAGGCAAGTAAACTAATCCAGATTGGACTCAGTTTTCTCTCAATTTAGAATTTGATACTGAATTAAAATGTGGGTGCTCGAAATCGGGTACTAGACATCAAGTTTTCCTTCTCAGCTATGCTTTTAAATATTAGGTCTCTTAATTTAATTTCTTCTTCTGCCCACACTAAGTAAATATTCATAAGTACTTGTTTCTTGGAAAATGAAGTATTGTGGATGGGGCAAGATGGTTAGCATAACTGTCTTACGTGCAAGGGGTTCCTTGTTCGAGCCTGACACCCTTGGCAGTTTCAGGAAGAGAAGGGCCCTGTGATGCCTTGTGCTCATGTCGATTGTGGCATGTAAAGATCTTAGGAATTTCCAGTTGGCAGAATACCTAGCAGAATTGACCCTCTCATTTCTGACGCCACGGCTAAGGCTGGGAGCACAACAAATCTACTCCCAAAGGATACAGAAGGGTTGAAACGCTTGCCGGTAGCCTTTATCGTACCGTAGTGTTATTTCAAAAGAAAATTTTCCATCAACAACCAGTCAGCAAGACAAAACATGTGTACCACTATGTACCGCACAATAAAATTCTGCTGCCCTCATCTGGACTTACTGGACAAAATTTCAGTAAAAACGCTTGCATCTTGTATGAAAATTAATTTTGATGAGGCAGGTGATCAACCACACCCACATAGTGGAGGCAAACATTTGAGGTATTTCTTCTACATTTGCATGGACGTCTGCTCTAACTGCACTAGTCGTTCTTTATTGACTCTTTATTGACATTACGGCAGCACTGATATCTACTTTACCGAGCTGATGCCAAACCAGTTTTTAAAATGTTAATGTTGCCGGTTCCGGTACAGACACCCAACATTTAATCCCTAATTTTTTTTTTTATCAACGGTGTAGATCTCTTCAAAAGTCCAATAATTTAAAAAATAAATAAAAAATTAAAATTTTTAAAATAGTAACCAACAATTAAAGGTAATCTGGAAGATACTCAGTGCTTTCCTGAGCAAAACACCGCAAACCGCATGTTGTAATCTCGAACAGTTCCCAAGTTATCGATATTTTAGAGAAAGATGCCAATACCGATCAGATGCCACAATATTTGCGCTCCGATCCAGTGTCGGTATCGGATTAGCCTTAGTTGTCTTGTTTAAAATTTTCCTTACCTCCACATGAAAACGGCTGGACAGCCATGAAAATGTTGAGAAAATATCATGGATTGTTTACCTCCATCATGTCGTTGGGTTCACCTTTCTGTGTTTTATCATGGCCAAAATATCACGGTGTATGACGTGACGTGGTGCAGATGACTTCCGAAGCCTAAATGCAATCTCTTGTAAGTGATGTCGTCGTTGACACTGGAGGCTGAGCAGTTGGAAAGAATAAATGGTCTAAAAGACAAATTTTGGTACTGTTGGCCGTAATTCCCGTATTTCCATTTTCCAGATTGTGCTAGCTGGAGATCGTTCTGCAGAGGATATGAACGAAATGAAGCAAGTTATCAACAGTGTATTCTTGCCACACAAGGTGCTGATAGAAGTGAACAAAGAAACAGACGAGTTCCTTTTGCATAGTGTTCATTTTCTGCAGCGTATGGTTCCAATTGATGATGTTACTGCAGCGTATGTGTGCGAAGGAGTCACCTGCTCACCTCCTGTCACTGATCCAAAAGAACTAGAAGCACTGCTTGTCGCTTCACCGTGAACACCTTCGATAAAGAGAAAAAGTGTTTAATTGTATTGTGTAAACCCAAAACGTGGATGAGTCATGTGTGACTTAATATTAATGGTTTTGTTATGGAATTTGCCGTAACATAATTTGATACCTAGAAGTAAATTATGTTAGTGTAACAGTGAATACATTTTATTTTAGTTGTATGGTGTCAGAGATAACCTAAGACTGATGCTGTTGTCAAAATTTTGTCTTTATTACGTGTTTTAAGATGCAAATACATGTTCTGTACTTGAAAAAACTAAAGTATTTACTTGTATTCTGGTTTCAAGATTTAAACACTGTTACGCTCATTCTCGTAAACTAAATACTAGTTGTATTTTGCGAATTTTCAACATTCTTTTCTGATGGCAAAGGTGTTAACTCATCACACAACTGTCTTCATCATGCATCTGCTTTGTCTCGTGGTCTGCTTTGTCTCAAAGGGACCACAAAAAACGAAGCAACGTATGATGACAGTTCTGTGACAAGTTAACATTGTTCGTGTAGGAAAAACTGTCGAAAATTTGAAAAATACAGTTAGTATTTAGGTTTCGAGAATGAACATAACAGTGTCAAATTGTGAAAGCATTGTTGAGAACTCTAAAAGTAACAATCGAAAATTGTGTATTCTGATCTTTAAAACTATCATAAGGCTACACAAAGAATACAGTATTATGCACTGTTCCTGATTTTGAGCTTTTATTCCAGGTTTTTCATTTAAAAAGTATTCAGCGCCTTGCACATTGTCATGCACAGCACCTAATGGTTTTGGACCATTGGCTTTCGTGCGCAAGATCCCTGTAAGTTTTGGCACTATTAATCTACACTATAATATTAATTTTAATTTTTTTTAAACTTTGCCATTTGAAACCATGAAAAATATTGGGGAAAAATTACCCTCATCCCATGCAATCACTTTTAGTATACGAAAAAAATAAAATTCGAACGCCTCATTATGTTTGAAACATAATTTGCGTGGAATTTTTTATTTTTTTTTTATTTAGTACCATAAATGCAAAAAAAAGGAAGCAATTGGAACTCATGATAATTTACAAATTATAGAATATGTACACTGCAACAATTTTAAACTGTAACTTGTACATTTGTAGTTAACGATAGGTTTGCTCTCAAGCAGCAGTTTAGTGACTGACTTGCACATCAAAAGTAAACATTTTTGTGCCATTGAAGCGAGGCGTATTGAAGATACAGATGAGGAATACAGTACATTACATAAAAACTTGTTACGATTTTTTGCAAAATTTGTTGTGAGGCATGTAATAATTGTAACAATATACGTAAGCTGACATTGATGCATGCAATGCTGTTTAGTTAAAAGATAACATATTTTTCCTTACTCTAACACCAATCGTTGCCCAGCTAAACAAATAAAATTTAGCCAGACAAGCAACCAAAACGCATTTCTTTTATTATTATTTAGAAAATATCAGTGTACTCGCAGTATTAAGAAGTTCTGTGTGTGGTAGGGGTCGTTGTCGTGCAATATGATTTTTCTTAAATTTTCTCATGACACAAAAAAGTTACTGTTTCATTCAGAATGGCCAAGAAAAATATTGTTGCTTTTCAAGGCATGTGTGGGCTGAAAAAATTCTTGTGGATAAGCCATTTTTATTTTCTTAGTGTTACTGGAAAAGTGTTGTTTTTGTACTCCAATTTCGCCAAAAGTTGACCGATTTTGGCATTTAAAGTTTTCTGGAAGTTGTTAACGTCGAGTGGTGTTTGTGCCATAAATTGTGTATTAAAACGCATACATGAACCTAAGCCCACCCCTGCCAAAAAGCTTCTAAATCCATGATCAAACAATTTCATAATAAGACACTCACAACAGTATTGGTAATTTTCGACAGGCAGTCTGCTGTCTTAACACTAAAAACGAACATGCACAATCTCACAAAGAAATTAGTCCAAAATTTCGCCAAATTTTCGACAGTTTGTGTGGAGGAATGGTGGAGTACGTTTTCCAACTGTCTTCTTCAGGCATTATTTTGAGGATTTTCCGGTGTTTCGGTTCACATTAGTCTGTTTGTTTGCTTTGGAATCACGCGGTGGCCATGACCTTCGATGTTGGTCGGGCGGTAGTCGTTGCCTTGGCCTTTGGCATTGGTCGGGCGGTGGCTGTGGCCCTGTCCTTCGTTGTTGGCCGTACCATTTCCGTTTGGTTGCACACTACTGCCTTCACCAGGCCTTCTAAAGGTGTATTTAGTTCCCTGGTCACATTCTTGCACGTTGCCTAAATTGAATTTGATTTGAATTTGGCAGAACACGCGGCTTCCAGTATTTTCAAAGTTGTAGGCCACTCAGATGTCCATCCAGTTGCCACAACTCCATAAGCTGCTCGCTAAAGTCCCTTCCTACCAAATGTGTCACATTGGGGAATGGCAGACTCTGGATGGTCATAAGAGGAACTCTCGTTGTGCTGCATAGCTATGAATTCGAAGGAACAAAGATGATTGTCTTGTGGACGAAAAGAGGAGCTGCAGTAAGAAAATAATTACTCCTGTCGTAGCTAAAAGAACCTGCAGAGGAAGGTTGCACCCACATAGGCAAATAAAATCATGTTTTTGAGGAAGTCGATGCTGTATCTTTTGATAACACGTGTTTGCTGTAACCTAGTTAGTGTCGTAGTAGCTCAGAGGCTAAAACAGTTGAATGTAGCAGACCTGGATTTAATTCCCGGCCACACGATGACATGATTTTTTTTTTGTCTTTGTTGCCGTACGCTAGCATTCACTGGCGTTCCCAGATGCTAATATGGAACAAAAAATAAAAAGCAGCCCGACTGGCTATGAAAGAACAACGGTAGACATCAAATAAACAGTAAAATTTTCAGCAGTTTATTCCTGCCTTGATCACTACATACTTTCTCGAAAACACACATTCATGAAAATTAATTTACAAAAACAACAAAAGCTGCA
This sequence comes from Lithobius niger, assembly GCA_023313725.1. Taxonomy (NCBI): domain Eukaryota; kingdom Metazoa; phylum Arthropoda; class Chilopoda; order Lithobiomorpha; family Lithobiidae; genus Lithobius; species Lithobius niger. The sequence continues at coordinate 10,074 of JAHWFP010259384.1, read as the reverse complement.
TAAAATGTGGTAGTCAGCAAGTCTCCATCTTTGCCTGCTCAACCTGGTGATCTGAGGGACTGCCACATTTTGTGCAGCTTTCGTTATTTTTATGTTTGTAAATTAATTTTCGTGAATTTGTGTTTGCGAGAAAGTGATCAAGGCAGGAATCAACTGCTGAAAATTTTACTATTTATGTGATATCTACCATGGTTCTTTCGTAACCAATCAGGTGCTGCCAAATTTCGCCGTCGGCTAAGGTGGAAGTTTATTTATTTACAAAGTAACTATTTTTGAGAATGTTCAAACCCAAACCCCACCAGCTTCATCACAGGCCCAACTTACAAGAAGATGGCCCCCCCCCCCCCCCCCCGCCCTACGAAGTGACGGCAAAACTTGGTACACGATGGGAAATCGACCAGAGGGCCTTGAGCGATGCGAACAAGTACAATCACTTTCATTGACAATCATTATTATGTAGCGACAACAGCACGTGTGTCACATGCTTTTTTACTGCTTCTGAGGAAGGAGATCGGATGTCGCCGAAAATTTAAGTGTTATTTTCTCTTGTAGCTGGTGGTGTTTGTGTTGTAAAATTAATTTTCTACCAAAAATTAACTTGCAAGAGCGTTACTATTGGATTATTTTTCTCTCATGCTTGGGCAAGAGCATGTTAACACTTTTTTTCTGGCTACTACCAATGTCATTAGGCCTCTATTTGCGTATGGTTCTTTCATCTTTTTTAATTGTTTGCTAGCCACATCATTCGCTTCGCTTACTCAGCTAGCGTCGATCCTTGCTGCACATAGTTTTTTCGCTCGCCAGATCATTACAAAATCGATGTACTGATTATCTTGATGCAAGCTAATTGCAATGGTTGCTCACAATTTTGTCATCACCATAGCCTGCCTGCGTTTCATCTACATCATTGAAAATGTACACTTTGTACGTTTGCATGTCTGTATATCCGGAAGTAAGGCCCCGTACGAAGGTGAGAGTAGCGTCAAATTAAAGATTGAGAGAACAAAGTGGGAAACTTGTTATCAAGTTTACTTTACGCATAAATCACTTGCTTTCCTTGCTCAATCCACGCACCTGCTTGCTTCAGAAATGTGATTGTTTGACAACTTTGTAGAACCTGTGTCCATCCAGTTAGCGCAAAACCTATGTATTTTCAGATCTGTATGTTGTGTTGCTCAAGTAAATATTACACAAAATATTTTGTGGTTCAGGTTTGTTTTTTCATAACCAAGTTTCTTTCTGATAAGTTTGCCTGAATACACGTGATCAAACGTTGACGTCATGATCAGTTTTCAAAGCAGTTTCTTTGCACATTTAGGGTAAAGAAAAATTTGAAGTTGCAGCGATAAAAATGTAAGCCTATCCAAAGCGAATTTTAATTATCTTTCATTTGGCGCTTCTTTGAGCTTTGTAGGTGCCTTAATTTCAGAGGAGTAGAGGCACAAACATGCTTGCACACACTCGTATAGATCGGCGACTATTTAGTAAACAATCTGCAGATACTAAAAAAGCGTAGTTGGCCAGACACGCAAACTGATACCACACAAGAAAAGCCCAAAATACGGCGCGCGTAACGTTATCCTTGAAGCCGCTCGAGAAAGAACTAGGTTAGATGACAATTTCGCCACCTGAGAGTGGAAGGAGTGACAGATATTAAAATAGGGAACAAGTCAACTCATGTTGGGGGGGGGGGGGGGGTGTTTCGGCATCACTCTCTTAAACGTTTGGGATGGTGCGGGGAGATGGCGAGAGACAGACTTTGAGTTTGTAGATACATTCAAACGTCTTTACCATAGTTAGTGAAGACCAGACAACAAAAAAGTGGACAATTAACTTTGGAATTTTATCAGATAGTAGTTCAAGACTTACAAGGAAGGAGACATGTCATTTTAGAATGTTGTTAAACTAATTTCATCCATCTTTTAGACAGGCTGGAATCTGGTAAACAATAAATCTTTGAAGGATTATCAAAAAATTAACTTCCCTTCAAAGTAATAGAAGATAACTGCCCCGAGTGGTCTTGGGGTCGAGTCCCAGTCTCCTCTCACGTTGAATATCATTAAAGACCGGTATGCTCAACTAGGTCGGGTCTTTAATGCTGTCTGTGCTTCCTGATGAAGTAATTTTTCCTGTGGCGGGAAGTAATCAGAAATGACAAAAAGAAACTCTAGTGCCATCGTCATGCGTTCAGTTGAACTAGCAATTTTCTACATAGCACGGTTATGGGCATGGGTGGTCCAGTGATAGTAATCGTTTTCGTTTTGTAGGATTGTTGTCAGTTTGATAATGCAAAATTACTAGACCTAATAAAAATGGAGAATATTCACGATTACGTTGGTCTTGTATTTCACTACGCACAATCTCAAAACGATAATAATACACAGTATTGCACCTTTTCGGCAGTTCTGAAGGGTTTGTTATGAAATTCACTTCCTACTATCTTCTTCAGGCCATTGTTTTTTGTTTTTTTTAATCCTAATTATCTCGGGATGTTTGGTGACCTGGAGAAGTCAGGAAAATTTGCGGTTCTGGAAAAGTTAGGAATTTAGCTTAAAGTTACAAAGTTCTGGAAATTTGTCAATTAAAAATTAAAACAAGGTTTAAAACCAATTCAAACTTACTGCAGGTACAGAAGTTGGGTTGTACCTTCTACCCGATTTACTACTAACGAAAAGTCATGAATTTTGGCCTAGGGTGAAAAACAAGTGCATGGAAGTGCTTAAAACATCTACGGTTTTGCCGATGCATTTTACTAGAACAACTAAGGGTAGTTAAAATAATGTTCCATGTTACATGATTTTATTTTTATTTTCAACCCCATAGATTCCTATAAGTGACATAAATTCCCATGACTTTTTTCAGGCTTTCCTTTTCAATATTTTTCTACGCCGTCTTTCGAATACCTAGAGTTCAAAAAATGTATACATATGTATTTTTAAGTTGAAACAAAATTATTACAAATCAATCAGTTGGTGGTGGAATATGAAGGCTTAGAAGAGACGGCAACTTTAATGGGGTCAAAATATTTCGGCCATCACATGGGAGCACTTTATAAGGCTATAAAACGGAAGAGCTTTGGCTGATATGGTTGCATATCATTTGTACGACTTACTATCATGTGTTGTCTGCCCATGTCTTTCCAAAGCCTGTTAAAATCATCTGACATGTTGTTTTGGAATTGATTTAATGACTTTACACCCAAACCCTCCATTGTGGGAAACGAATAGAGTAGCATAACGTACTTAGTCTGTGCCCTTAAAAACCTCTTGTCGGCCCACCCTCCTCTAAGAAACTTTATTTTTTCAACAAACACGTAATCTATGCCTACGATTCAAAACAAGATCAAAGTATTTTGTTGTTGTTTAATTTGGCTAGAGTTGCATGTTCGTTTCAACCGTGAACCAACCACAAAGATATTCACTGACACGTCTTGCTTAAAAAGCTGGGGAAAAAGTCAAAGTTCGCAAGTTACCATAACCAACTTGACATTAAAGGCATAATGAAGGCTGCTATGGGTTTATTAGTCCTTAACATTAGCGACGAGCGATGCAGATATATCGGTCGCACTGTCTATATTAATTTTATTTGCTGTTCTCACTTTCGAAACGAAGGCCATTTAGTCGTTCATCCGATACATTACTCCGAAGGTAGTTTTAATGTATGTTCTCACTTTCGAAACGAAGGCCATTTAGTCGTTCATCCGATACATTACTCCGAAGGTAGTTTTAATGTAGAGACCTTACCAGTTAAATTCACTTTTGAATTTGGCTGTTAAAACTTGAAATGTGTAAAAATACCCAGCTGTTTGACTTCAAATACAGTGGTGAATCCCATCATGTTTAGGTTAATTTCTTTCCCCGACTATGGAAAACAGTGGACAGCACCAACATGGTTCCTTTTTAAAAAATTGTTTTATTTATTTCTGTGGCCCGTAAGTCAGCCGAAGGAATCTAATGCTCGTGTGGCTGAAGAGGCTCAATTTTGAACATTACCAGACGTTTTGCGAACAAGAAATATCTGGTAAAGGGATGTGCCAACACTGGAATTTTAAACGGGAGACCTCCGATTATTGTAGAGGCTGAAAGATTGTCCAGAACAGTTCCCATAGCCACTGAAGGATCATGGTAGCCTCTCATGCTGCCCTAGCGGGTCTTGGTGGGGACTTTGCCAAGATCCCTTTCAAGAGACGCAAACCTCCAGCAACCAAGCTGAGCTCTCTCACCTCTCAGCCACGATTACCACCTTCAAGCAGTAGTTCAAGTGCAATGATACATAAACGATTGTATCTCCCCCTCCCGATACCTACAGTCGTAGAGTGTTTGGGTTTCATCAGCGCGCATGTATTTTATAGAATCTGGGTATTCTAGTATGGCTACCTCGAAGGGCAAAGATACAGAATCGTTTGTTATCTCCCCCTCCCGATACGTGCAATCGTAGGGTGTTTAGGATCCACCTGTTACCAGAGTGAATGCAATCTGCAGACTTTGGGTATTCTAGTATAATAGGTTGCTGCACCTTTAATTTATTTGTAACTCTATGTCTGTCTTACCTGTAAAATATTTGCAACTATGTTTAGATTTACACTGTTTCTTTTTTGTTGATCTTGTCCTACGGTTCTCTACAAGGTTCCCATTTACACTGTAGTAAGCATGGTTTAGAAGTTAGCGTCGCGATCACCTTGAACGGATGGTCCAAGGTCAGCCATGATCACGTGTGCAAATGGCCCTCTGACCAATTTGCATGCTCACCGTTTTTCAATTTGATCATGCATATGAGGTAGAGGGGAGTTAAACACGGGCTCTAGATGAACCTTTCTTGGCCACGGTTTGTATTGGCTGTAACTTTCTTTATTCTGTTCGGACTTGCATTCTGTTTGCTTTATCGATCTTGTCTGACGATTTTCTGCGACTTTCCGATTTGCCCTGGTGGTGTGGGAAACGCGGTGTAGAATGTAGCATTGTGATGGCCTTGAACAGATGGGTCAAGGTCAGGAATGGTCACGTGCGCGTATGGCTTCCCTGACTATTATATGTGCACATTGCATGACAATTCGATCGCGGATACCATGAGCGGGAGGTAAACAACGGGCTGTAGATGAACCTTACTTTGTCATGGTTTGTTTTGGCTGTAACTTTCTCTTTATCCTGTTCGGATTTGCATTCTGTTTGCTTTATTGATCTTGTCTGATGATTCCCCATAACTTCCCAATTTACGCTGGTGGTGTGGGAAGCACGGTTTAGAATTAAGCACTGTGATGATCTCGAATGGATGGATGAAGGTCAGCCATGATCACATGTACAAATGGTCCCCTGCCATTTCATTCACACCCTTCCCATTTCATTTCGATCCTGAAAATAGGAGAGAAACGATGGGTACTGGTTCCTTATTTCTGAACCACCCTGTGTTGTAAGATCTAGGCTTCAACTTGGGGGGGGGGGGGGGGGGGGAGATAACGCAACTTGAACCGTTGCGCCGTCTAAGTCACGTCATTTTACGAGCGACCACGTCTTCCTGGAGGGGGCGGCATTAATCGACGGCCGCCATTGTTTTTGTAACCATCTTGGATATCAACAAGGCACTCTGCTGCCAAAAACGTACAATCGATTATCTGTGTTCGTTCTGCGGCGAACTCAAAATAGGCCGCGCACACTTTACAATGGTTGTTTGATCACCAGATACCTCCCCCATCACGAGGCCTGGGCCCCTACGCAACGCATACCTTGCGTACCTGTACGTACTTACACCACTGAATAAATAATGCACAAATAAGTTCTTGTGATTCCAAGATTGCCTAAGTCAACACGGTAAGGAAGCTAACCTAATACCATCTTTCCAAAAATGCAACTTTTCAAGCACATCAAAGAATAAACACCCGATTCCACAAGCTTGAAGAGTTCATGATGCAGACTGAAATTCCTTGAAAAGACATATACATTCAAATGTTGTTTTCAAAGCTTTAAAGTATCCTTGGATTTTGTTAGTATTTTTACTGGATGAACTTGATTAATCCTTGCGATAGTAATTGTATGCCGATATTCCACTCGCTCTTTCTTGTCCTTTCTCTTTTCCCGTTGGTATGGAGCAGTGACAACATAAAACTTTCTGCTGGAGTCAGTAATTCGGTTAGTTGCAAGGGGCACTATAGATAAACATGGAGGGAAAAATAATGGCAAGCCAATGCTGTTGGGCGTAGATTTCTTAGGGCTAAGACGCGCGATTTTTTTCGATTTTATTGGTAGTTGCTGGCTTATTCATCCAATTGAATCTTTTCTTTTCCAATTTACAACTTCGCAGCATAAGGGATCGGAAAAAAAAACAACGTATTTTTTAGGCCTAAGAAATTCACTGCACTGGTTTGACCAATAGCTCCGTTGTTTTTACCTCCGTTTTAATCTAGTGCCCCTTGTAGCTATCTCTCCAAACACTAGCCTCGTAGTCTGCATTATAGAGCGCAGTAGCAATAACGCCATATTATTATGTAACTTGTTACGTCCCGTTTCGCCAAAAAGAAAGCAGATTAACAGCTTTTACCTCAGGGGCCAGTCCCGTTTTGCCGAATCCCGTTTCGCCAAATATCGTTCACGAAATTTTAGGCACACGAAACATTTAAAACATTTAAACACGAACATTTATAATATGATTGTCACACATTTATAGACAAACACCCGTTTTGCAGAATTCCATTTTGCAAAATAATTTGTTTCAAATTACGTGCCGCGCTCGCTGCGGCAAAACACATAACATCAGAAACCATAACTAATAAAAAATTACTAACAATTAAGCATGCCTCTTTAACTTCTGCAATGTTAAATTTTTGAAGAATATTTTGATTGTGAGAAACGGGATTCTGCAAAACGGGAATTCCCGTTTGGAAAGGGTTAACCATCACGTGTATAACTAACTATTCTTAAAGGAGAACCTTGGCATTGACGTAGTTACGCCCAAGCATTCTAAACAATTATATTTAAAACGCACGTTTTCCCGTAAGTATTGCCAGTTTCAAAACGCTAATAAATCAACTGTGTTATTCTACCACTGCTTGCCTCTGTTATATGTTTGCCTTTTAAAGCCCCATTACATAGAAATAAGGTATTAATGTGTCCGCGGCCTATTTTGAGTTCGGCCCAGAACAAATACAGATAATCGATTGTATGTTTTTGATAGCAGAGCACCTTTTTGATATCCTAGATGGTTACAAAAACAATGGCGGCCGTCGATGAAAGCCGCTCCCTCCAGGAAGATGTAGCCGCTCGTAAAATATCTGCAGGACTCAAGATACGCTACGCGCACAATAAATTTCGTGTACGTAAAATTTTGTCAAATTCGTTTTTGCGAAACGGGACTGGCCCCTGAGGGCAAAACTGTTAATCTGCTTTTTTTTTTTTGGTGTAACGGGATTTGGCGGAACGGGAGTTCACCACGTAACTCTATGCTGGAGCCAGACATGGGTGGGGATAGCTGCAAGGTGCACTGGTCAACCTGGACTTAAAAAACAATGGCGTCTTTTAATGAAGCCAATGCTGTGAAACTGGATTCTTAGGCCTGAACTGCTCGATTTTTTTTTGGGGATTTGTTGGCAGGTGTTGTAATTTTAAGCAAGTTGAATCGTTTTTTTCCAGATTTACAACCTTAATATATGTTTCGCAGCGAAAGGGATGTTGCAACGTTTTTCGGCCTCAGAAATTCGTTCTCGTATCAATGCCTTCACTAAAGGTGTCGTTGTGTTTTTGCCTCCATTTTAATTTAGTGCACCTTGTTGCTAGCTCTCCAGATGGCTGCTCCGTAGCCAGTATTGCTCTGTGCTTATTTAAAAATTTTTACGTTGGTTTCGTCCTTTGTTTTTTTGCTTTCGTCCACTTTTATTTTGCTTTCGTTCATTGTTATACTCATTTGTGCAATACAAAACTGGACGAAAACAAAATGAAAATGAACGAAAGCAAAACAAAATCTGTATTGTACTGCTGTACACTGCATACTGCTCTATCAGTACTTAACAATATTCAAGCCACACTGCAAACCACACTGCAAACCACACTGCAAACCACATTAGGCCTACACGAATTGTCTTCAAGGATGAAATGAAAAACAAGATAACCGAAATCAGTCGTTAATGTAGGTACTGTAAAGCACACACATGTTGACGACATTTCATTTTTTCTTTCCAAAATAGACTTAAAGGGCAAATACATCCATTTTGACATGTATGCTTTACTTTTGGATCATTTCCTCAATAACTAAACACAAGAATTGCGGTAAGAATACGTTACGTACGTCCGATATAACAATTTAATTATTGCATCACCAAAACACGACATGGAGACCGCCATTGTTTTGCTGGAACGCGCAGAAATGCCGACTGATGTCACTCTTCGATTTCGACTCGCAGCCGATTGAGATAGCTCTATTGGCTGTGAGAGCTCGAGCGTCTGACGGCCTTAGCTGGCCACTACAACTGTCGATTTGAGCTAAGGCCGTCGGACGCTTGAGCTCTCAGCCAATTGAGCTATCTCAATCGGCTGCGAGTCGAAATCGAAAAGTGACATCTGTCGGCATTAATTTCTGCGCATTCCAGCAAAACAATGGCGGTCTCCGTGTCGTTGTTTTGGTGATGCAGTAATTAAATTGTTGTATCGGACACAGTATTACCGTATTACCACAGTTCTTGTGTTTAGTTATTGTGTAAGTGATCCAAAAGTAAAGCATGCATGTCAAAATGGATGTAATTGCTCTTTAATACGTGTGTTGCTAGCTAAACTACTGAAATTTATTAATTAATATCATGTATTGATCAAATTGTTTAGATTAGATGCCTTTAAGTCCGAGAACCCTTCTATATTTTTTGATCCCGTAAAAGATGCGAGTTTATGCATCCAGTAAAGGTAGACGATAAAGCTGAGATGATGGTGAGGGGTTTTGCCCTTTACATCCCAATGATATCTGCAGCTCTCGTGAATTACCATAAAGGGAGAACGAGGCGCGAGAACTAGCCCATGCCTCGTTGCATGCCGGGACTTGTGACTTGCAGGGCTTACGGCTGTCTTACCTTAAGGTAAAGAATTGATCGTGTGCGGGGGGCCGTGTAATAAGATGCACCTTTCAACACTACGGGGCGATGGACAGGTGACACGGAAGTAAATGGCAAGATAAAGGTCGGCCCCTTGACATGCTCGTAAAAGACAAATGAGCTGATGAACAAATGCTAAGATGGCGTTGCTGTCAAGCTGATTACCGACTGGCGGCCCTACAATTCAGTTGGTTGTCTGGACTGTTGCAAAAATGTTATTTGAACTCACGGGGTGGGTAGCTTTAAATTCCCCGAATCGGGTTTGAAGATTTTAACACAAAAACAATTAAAGTTAGTTCCGTAGAGCATTTTACGTATTTTAACAAATCTGTGATCTAAGATTCAGTGTTCAACCACCAAAGCACATCGCAGGTTTAAGTACAAACCCAAAGTCTGCCTGCCAGATGAGTTAGCATTCTTCGTTTTTAAACTTTGTTCCCATTATTCTACAATTTTAACCTTTGTTCCCAATAGAGACGACCTTCCAAACCACAATGTAAAACTATATATCTATTAACTGAACATAAAACAGTTTTGCCGTTTTGAAAAAAGCATTAGAGTTCATATCCCCATGAAATTCACAGCCACGAAGTGAAAAAAAAATAAATTAAGGAAAATTCAAAATAAGCCAACAGCGAAATTCATAGCTGTTGCGTTATTTCGATTTTTCCTTAATACTATTTCCAGTGATTTGTGTCTATTTATTTATGAAAAAAATAAAAACATGGATGAGAGTTCAATCGAATGAAACTATAATTTAAACTCCAATTCCATGAAACAATGATAGCTTTCATTCCTTGGTAATAACAGAAAGTCAACGCAATATACGTTTGAATTTAGCTGTGTCTGTAGGTGTGATTAATTTGTACATTGTGCAGGCGTTTTGTTATCTGGAATTTGTTTTGTCTGTATTTACAGGTTTGTAATTAAATTCTGTTTCGTGGAAATGCTATGTGTATTTTGCGTGTGAAACTTGCAGATGCATATACCAGTGTTGAGTGAATATTCAA
>JAHWFP010259382.1:0-22903 GCA_023313725.1 Lithobius niger | reverse complement strand
AAGGCTTAATGGCGCGTCGACAACTTGGTCATTAGCGCCAACCTCAGTCACAGTGCAGTGGTCCGGATTGCCACTGCACCACACATTACAGAGATGTTATTCAAACCCCTAATCTAAATCTTGTCATACATCTGTACCTCCTGCAAAAATTGAAAAACACCGGACAGGAGGACAGACTTATCGCCCAACTGACGCGCAATGTCATGCGGAAGATGGAACCGACGACGAACACCATCAAGATGGCGACAATCAACAAGTAAGTGCCGGACCGTAAGTGGCCGTCGACACCAAGAACATTCAGGAGGGTCAACCCCCCGCAAAAGGAAACAGTGAGTAAGTCGGGTGTGACCAATTCGCAAACGGGCCAACACAACCTCCTCACGGCGACTGCGGCGACACGCCGAGTGCCACTCCTCGACAGTGCCTTTAATGGCCCGTAACTTATTACCGTCCTGTCTGTCCCACAAGGTTTGCCAAAAAGCGTGTAACCTCAGACGCAGAGTTGGAAAGGCATCTGAGGGAACAAGGCTGAGATCCCTGCCGAGAGGGCCAGAAAGGGCCCCTTTCGCAGCAGAATCAGCTTGTTCATTCCCTGCTATCCCAACATGGCCCGGGATCCAGCAGAAAAGCACGGTTTTCCGCTGGCCAGGCAAGCGGGAAAGCAAGGCTTGGACACGTTGCGTCAAGGGGTTCCGAGGATTGTAATTCGCCAAGGACTCCAGGGCACTCATTGAATCACTAAAGACAATGAAATGCGTGCCCTGAAGGTCAAGGATCCATTCCACCGCCAAACCAAGAGCCAAAAGCTCTGCAGAGAACACAGAACAGCCTGATGGAAGGCGATGGGCTACCGTTACACCCTTACACACACAAGCACACGCCACGCCAACGTCGGACTTCGACCCATCAGTAAACAGGCGCTGATAACCGGCGTACTGAGAACTCAGCCGCCAGAACTCCTGTAAGTACCTTGCTGGTAGAGTGGAACCCTTCGGGAGGGACGCCAGAGCAAAAATGAAACTGCCACCTGGGACAAGCCAAGGGGCAACTGGCATTCTCTCAAGCCTCAAGACGCAGGGCATTTCAAAGGCTATCTCCTGACAGGACTGCTGGAGCCTATCGCGGAAATCACCCTTACCCACCCTGCGTCTACCGACTCGCAAGTCTGGCCCAAAAACCATGGACCAAGCAGGACTGGATTGCACAGCACGCAAACGCACAGCATACTGAATGGCAAGCTGTCGCCGACGAATGGCCAAAGGTGGCTCCGAGGCCTCAGCATAGAGGCTGACCACTGGAGAAGTTCGAAAAGCCCCAGTCGCCACACGCAGGCCACTGTGATGCACTGTGTCCAACATCTGGAGAGTGGAGTCACTAGCCGAATCATAGACCATACACGCATAATCAAGTTTGCTGCGGACAAGGGCTCGGTAGAGGCGCAACATGGCAGCGCGATCGGCACCCCATGAAGTGCCCGACAGGACCCGCAAGATGTTAAGCGTCCGCAAAGCCTTGTCTTTAAGCTGGCGTAAGTGTGGAAGCCAAGACAACCTGGAATCGAACACCAGACCCAGGAAACGTGCCTGTGGGACAACAGGAATTTGTGCCTGCCCCAAGTACAGGCAAGGATCCAGGTGCAGTGTTCGTTGGCGGCAAAAGTGGATGCACACAGTCTTGTCCGGAGAAAACCGGAAACCATTACTTACCGCCCAGGTCTGGACTTTGTTAATTGCCAGCTGTAGCTGCCGCTCGCAGGTCTGCATGCGAGCTGCCCGAAAGCGCAGGCCGAAGTCATCGACAAACAATGACTGGGGAACAGCAGCTTGCTGAGCAATGGGGTTGATCCCTATAGCAAACAAGACGACACTAAGAACACCACCTTGAGGCACACCATTCTCCAAGACAAACGGGCGGGAAAGAGTCGCCCCGACACGAACGCGAAAAGAACGGCCTGAGAGGTAAGCAGAAAGCAACAGTGGCATCTGTCCCCTCAAGCCATAGTTATAGAGATTACGGAGAATCCCATAACGCCACGTCGTATCATACGCCTTCTCCAAGTCAAAGAAAACCTGAACCAGATGATGACGCAGGCGAAAAGCCTCCCTCACATCTGATTCAAGGGCAACTAGATGATCGATGACCAAGTCGGACACAAGATTAAACGTAATACCAAACTGGTTCCGAATCTGTTAATCAAGATGAAGTACGTTGTGCATTATCGTAATTTGAAGTTTTACTGACGTCACGGGCTAATTCTCCGGCACATACGAAGAATCCTGAGTTTCAACCAGAAGCTGAGTTTCAACCTGGATGAAATAATTCATCGATTTCAACACCAGCAAGGGTCATGTCCGTCACGTGTTCGTAGGGGTAAACTCCCTCCCGAGTCAGAAGATTCAGTGCATTTTCTGTAGTTGTGTTGTCGTCAAAACACTTCGACTTTAATATTGATTTCAAGGCAGCTTCTAGAATAGGGAATTTACCATCTTTGCGGCTTCCAACCAAAGTGTCCAGCGAGGCTTTTAAGAAATTAACGCTGTGTATGAAACGGAGACTTACTCCAGTTTTATTGGTCATAATTGTCATGCTCTGAAACCGTTCAGTGTTCCGACCGATGACGTCTATTTTTACAGGAAATTTGTGCACTGCTTGTACTAATAAATGCATGTCATAACCCTCCAGATCGTGGAACATGACTGGAGTGGTTCTTTGTTTTCTAGCACTCAAGTTACATTTTGAGTGAGCGGCTCCCCTGTATTTTCCACTGACTTGGCAATGGTCTCTGACTTTATGCTCACTCTTCGGCAGAAATTTGTGGAAGGGTTTGACTGGTTCCTCACAGTAGTGACAAACGGTGGCATTGTAGAAGTCGAGTGTTTCTTCCTCTGTGAGATTTAAAGGTTTAATGTTTGACAACAGTTCGTCATAATCTTGACTTTCTTTAACTACGCGCTCGTAAAAAACATCAACGGCATCCTGTCCCAAGTAGTAATCTCGGCTAACAATTTCCCCATCGTGGCCTATCACGACATATCCAAAACTACAAGGTTCATGCAGGGGAATTTTAGTAGATGAGCTCGTGGAAGGGTCGGGGTACATACATTTGTATGGGTCAAAGCAGGCACTCAAAGTCAGCATAAACAATTCGGTGAAAAAATTTTTTGAGATTGAACTGGTGAAATTCCAGGAAGTTTTCATCGGGTTTCTTGAATGTGAGTGATTGTGCAGGGTTGATTTTGAAGCATTAGTTTCTATGAGCTACTAGAATCCATTCTCTTCCAAATCCAGTGAAGCAGTTTCGGCAATAGAATTTAGCATTTGATCCCGAAACGTGGTGGCATAGAAAATCATCAATGCACCTAATGGAGCAGTAATGCCTATTTAAGGTGTCAGAGTTATAAACCTCCGAACTTAGCATGAGACGATCTGGAGGCTGACCATCGACGTTTTTAGAAATTCGAATAGGGAACAAGACTTCTATGCGGATGTATCCTATGATGTTAATCGAGAGATCATTCGCACGTTCAAATTTGTCAATTAAGTCTAGCTTCGTGGGATAGGTCAGCATGGAAGTATGGAGCATCTCTTCAAATTCCCAGTAATCTTCAGGATCGGCGCTATACATCTCCAAGCCAGAAGCTAGTACAGAGTATAGGAAACATTTTTCATCATTCAAGTTTTGTACATTGGTTAACATTCAAGCCTTACGTTTCGGGAATGGAATGTAAGATGAAACTCGTAATGGTTGATATCTAGCACCCTAACGGCGAAGTTATTTATGCTAGAAATCACCCATCCACTCCCCCGCTCGGCGAAAGAGTCGATGGACTGCTGGATCTTATTAAAAGCTTCGTTCAATAGAGTGGGAATATCGTTTGAGTGAGTTTATACTGGTGTACTGTGACCAAAATCTAGTTTGAATTATAGTAGTGTCTCTGATGAACTTCACTCCGAAACAGATCTGCACTTTACAATTTACAAGCCGGTACACTGTAAGCAACTAACCGCATACCTATTTTGTAGTTGTCGACGCGCCACTAAGCCTCAATCCCCCCCCTATTTTGTAAGGCTGGGCCGATCCTGATTACTGATCTCGATTACTGATGCCGATCTTTACCGATATTTGCAACCTCGGTAGAAATTGGGATCTTTAGATAAAACCCAGAGCGATCAGCATTAAACCAAATTGAAGATATTTTCACTCCTCGTCAACCGATTTTACCGTTTGAGTACACCATTGTGAAGGTATTTTCATCAACTTACCAATGATTGAAACCCCAAGCAGCTGTCTCTAATTGTTTAGAAATTACGAGGCAAAATGTTAAATTAATGTTAATGTTTGTATTTTAAAATTATTTTAGCATAATACAATATCATTATAAACCAATATTTAAAAAAAAATGTTCGTTTAGGCCTATGCTTTATTTATGCAATGCTTTCAAAAGTAATGTTTTTATAAAGACATACTTCCGTATTATACTTTTCGATAAATTGGAAACTAGGATCAGTTATCGGGATTTGGTATCGGTAATCGCGATCTGGATTTGGTATCAGCCAGTTTCGTTTAATGATCGGCTCATGGTAAGCTTGGGTAGAAAAAAGCTGATCAGCCCAGCCTTTATATCTTGTCATGTTAAGGAAAAAATCTCAATGTGGCCAAAATTTAAATTGTGGAAAATGTAAGGGAAAGGTTCAGGGATAGAGTAAAACTAAATGTTACAGGATGAGTGGCAACCATTCATATAGAGAAATAACATTTTCATGATACAGTCTAGCTAAGTAGGTAGCAACTTTGGCGGCCTTTACCTGGTTGAATGGTATCACTGCTTTCAAAGGCCAACCCTTTTTGACCAAACAGCCAATCAGCAAAGAAAGCGTAGCTTTTTCCATTACGTCAACTGTGGAAGTAAAGACGACCATAGTTACTTGAAAATGGTTGTAACTAGTGTTGGATCCGTGCTGTCTGATTAAATTAAATATCTGAGAGAGAAATTTGCAAAAACCCCTTTCCCAATTTTATTAATTTAATTTACAAATATGGCATGAGAAAAATATGAAATGACTCGTTAAACTGTTCAAAAGTTATCACGGAGACAGACAAACACCAGCACAGGATGAAGGGGCTGGCTTTATACCACGTCGACTATTACATCATCAGCACCTACCTCAGCCACTGTCCAGTAGCCCGAGTGCCATTGTGCCAAACATTAAAAAGTTGTTAAACAAACCCCAAATCTAGTTGTCATCGTATGTACAATTCCGGTAAAAAAAACCGCCCTTTTTCGTTATATCGAGGGTCGTAATAACAACCATGGAGAAAATCTGTTATCTCGAAAACTACTGGACGGAATTTCATGAAACAAAAACTGGACTGCTTATTAGATTGTCTACTGTATTTATTTCTACCTTTATTAAATACTACGTTAACTGACTTAAAATAATTGGCTGAGCGAGAAAAACTTAATGATATACTAGGTTGATATCTCGTAAACCAGTGGAAGGATTTTCATGAAACAAAGACTGAATTGCATATTATATTTTTCTACTGAATATTGCATGTCATACGTATAGAAATATAGTATATATCATAACAATTAATCCAGCTTGATTGTTATGATAATTTTATTCAAATCTATCCAGTAATCTATAACATATATTATTAGTTATCAACTAGTGCTGCTCGCTCGGCCAATTATATTTGGCTACTTATCATTACATGTAATACGTATAGAAATATAGCTGATAGCATAATAAGCAAGCCAGTTTTTGTTTCATTTCATTTTGTCCAGTAGTTTTCGAGATATCAACATTTTCGTTCAGAGTCACATACATTAATCCTGCAACTTCTTCCGCATAACGAAGACGTTTTTTTGACCGGAACTGTACATCCTGTAACAACGCTGAATGGGAGGCCGGACTTATCGCTCAAGTGGTGCCCTAAATCTCGCGCTAGAAAGAAATGGCGATGAACACCATCAAGTCAGTGACAATCTACTAGCACATGATAAACCGTGTGTAGCTGCCAGCACCAATGACATTCGGGGGTAACCATAAAAATGAAGTAGTATGTAAGTTTGGTGTGACCAATACGTAAATGGGCCTGTAACATGTCTTGTCAGCGACTGGTGACAAGCCTAGTGCCTTGCCTGAACTATACCTTTATTAGTCTGCAACTTATTGCCGTTTTATTTATCCCACAAGTCTCGGCAAACAGCATGTAACCTCGAAATTAAGTTTGAAAATGCGTCAAGGCTAAGATCCCTTTCGAGAGGTCCAGAAAGGACTCCTTTCACTGCAACATCAGTGAGCTCTTTCCAAGTTTATCCCAACGTGGCCTGTCATCCAGCAAAAAATCAGCTTCTTCCGCACAGAAGGAGAAGCTACTTTACTCAGCCTCGCATCATGCTTCACTAAAAGAATTCCCCCCCTACTTTCCAACAAGCCCTGTTTTCCATTGGTCCCCAGATCATCAATGGACCTTCTCCCGACGAATTATAATTAATGAAAGTCCATTCTATTGGGAAGAAACAGTAGTAACGTTGTTTGTGTTACCTACCTGCATGAAACGCCGTAGAGAGGAAGAAAAATGCAAAAAAATACTCCCTATGACTACGGCTAGCCCCCACCTAAAGGTTTCATCCATATTTGAATAAATTCACTATTAAGCATAACACTTTAGTTCGGGTAATAATCGACGCCCACAAACAAAAGTATACACGTTTTCTTTCGTTCGTCAGGACATTAAATCAGAAAAAAACTTGAAGCAAAATCTCTCGTTAGAAGGTTTCTCCCAACCTGAAAAGTTTAACGCTGTAAACATTGACTGCCAAAGACTGAAGATGATAAGGATGCTCAGCACGATGTTAAAACACAACTTATCTCAAAATAGCCATATAATCTTCGTTAAGCTTATCAGTTTCTTATCAAACTGATAAAGAATGTTCTGTTCTCTCAAGTGTCAATTAGTATATGGTACAACACTGCCTTTCAACAGGAACGACACCCAATAAATTTGCAACTGTTCACATCCTCGCCTTGGACAAGGTCCAAATATTGTCCTCAGAAAAACAAACTCGAGCCCGTATTAATCTTGAAACGATTGTATTCACACACACAAACCCTTTGTGCATAACAATTAAATGCCAGACAATAAATTTCTAAAAGAACATTTCCCAGTTGTAAAAGCTCTTAAACTTGTTACATTTTCGAGGCACACTATGCAACCCAACGGCTTTAATGGACGGACCATACCAATGAGATCATGTGACCCGATCATCATACACCTTGCCTTGCGACTTGGGTTCTCCAAGCAGCAAGCTAGGGTTTGCATTTCGGCCACCATTTTCTGCCTGTCTTGAGAGGAGAAATAGTGGTTTTTGGCCTTTTTTCCCCCTTTAATTTGCTTTAAACATAAGATGACTTAGTGGCCTTTTCGTATTTTAAATTTTAATTCGTAAACCTGATGACAAAAATTGTGCATTTCTCTATTATATTGAACACTTCTTGGTTTATCTTTAATAATAAGTGGGGGGGGGGATTGAGGCTTAATGGCGCGTCGACAACGTGGTCATTAGCGCCAACCTCAGTCACAGTGCAGTGGTCCGGGTTGCCACTGCACCACACATTACAGAGATGTTATTCAAACCCCTAATCTAAATCTTGTCATACATCTGTACCTCCTGCAAAAATTGAAAAACACCGGACAGGAGGACAGACTTATCGCCCAACTGACGCGCAATGTCATGCAGAAGATGGAACCGACGACGAACACCAATAAGTAATAATAAGTGTCAGTCATTCGCCATATTTACAGTATGAAATATTTGGGTTGCAATCAATTCTGTTTACAAGTACAGTACTACCGTCTTGATGGCACCGTGTTAGTTAACCTCAGATTACTAGTTTAGAATTTATCCAGAATACATCGAATGTATGCAAAGGTAACGCCCTACAAAGGCACACATTTCTCTATACTTCACCATCAAGATGACGTACATCAGTCATAGGATTTTGTGGTATCATAGCAAGCTGACAGTTCTTTTTGGCGTGAAGAAGGACTTTTTCCTTTATTTCATTGGTGCTTTACTATAGGATTATTGTGTGAAGTGGGCCTTCATGGTAAATCAAGGGGTTACAGTCTCACTGTTGCTAAGTGGGTGGGGCGTATTTGGTATTATAAGAATAAACATTAAGAAATTACACGTTTTGAACTTTGGTTTAACGCTTTTGCACGTCAATTTGACACTTTTGTACTTAAATTTAACACTTTCGTACTTCAATTTAACGTTAGTGGATTTCAAATTAAACACTCTTGCCTTTGGATTTAATACACTTGCACTTGAAATTAAAACATTGAAATAACTATTTTTTTTACTTGCTGTAAAGAATGTGAAACTATACGAAATACGCTTATGCAGAAATTTTTACTAATTAGTACTGTAATGTAATTTCCCTGCAACGCTCCCGAAACTTTATGAAATATCCTATGGCGATTTAATAAATGACGATTAAGAGCGGCGTTTGAAGCGAAAAAAAAAATGAAATGACGATTGCTTGGGAGATACTAGCTGGTTTATGCCAAGGCCAAGAGAGTGGGTGTTGATTCACAACGATATTTGTCCAGTAGTGGGGGTGGCGAAACGGATATTCGAAATCTTGACAGCAATATTACTGAATTTGACGTAAGTACGGCAGCCATAGAGCAAGTAGTGCCAAACAATGAGCCTGCCAGGGAAGCCACGGACCGACGACGACGAGTCGCAAGGGGCAGCTATTCAAAAGCATCAAGTGAATGAAAATCATTAATGAGCTTGTATCTGACGAAAGAATTCAAAAGGAGGAACTGTATAACAACATTACGAAAAAAGTAAACAAAACAAAAATATCACTGCATGGCAGACTTTTACGAAATTAGTAAAAACACTTTTTTCTCGGCAGGAGGCCGGACACAGATATATACACGAGCGTAAACTATACAGATAATAAATTACGTGGAAGCAAACAATGAGAAGCGCCTCGTACACATACAAGTGAGGGTGCACAAGCCACCACTGCATGCCGTGGGAACACACCTCCCAGCACTATCGTAAGCAGCAGCATCTGCTTGTGAGTGTGCGAATATAGTGGTTGGTTGTAAGAAGCCAGTGACTGCATGTGCATGAAGGTTCGAGCAAGACTTGTTATGAATATTAACTTGTTATGACTTGTTATATGCGCAGTAAAGACGTTAGAAAACCCAACTTTGACTCGTTTATTCTGTGGAGTGAAAGCCTCTCGCACAAGCCTGCACAGCAAAAACCAGCTAGTATCTCCAACGCAGTCGTCATTCACTTCAAACGCTGCTCTTAATCGTCATTTATTTAAAATGCCGTAGGATACTTCATAGAGTTTCGGGAGTGTCGCAGCGAAATTACATTACAGTGGCAACTAGTAAAAATTTCTTTACGAGTAAATTTTATGTAATTTCACATTCTTCGATCACAGCGA
The DNA here is from genome assembly GCA_023313725.1 of Lithobius niger. Classification (NCBI taxonomy): domain Eukaryota; kingdom Metazoa; phylum Arthropoda; class Chilopoda; order Lithobiomorpha; family Lithobiidae; genus Lithobius; species Lithobius niger. The sequence goes on along the minus strand of JAHWFP010259382.1, from coordinate 13,417 downwards.
AAAAAAAATTAGTTATTTCAGTGCTTTAATTTCAGGTGTAAAAGTGTTAAATTCAAGTGCAAGTGTGTTAAATCCAAAGACAAGAGTTTTAAATTTAAAGTCAAGAATGTTAATTTGAAAGGTATCCCGTCAAAACAGCGTGGAAATAACAGCATGCGACAAAACAGCGGCATCAAAACAGCGTGACGACAAAACAGTGTGACGACAAAATAGCGCACGACAAAACAGCCTGATGAAAAAATAATTCACGACAAAACAGCGCACGACAAAATAACGCACAACAAAATAGCACAAAAAGTTCTTTTAAAACGATGATAGTTCGAAATTATCATCTGCTGTGGGCAATTTCTGTCTTATTTATTAATTAATTACAAACTGTAATAAGAATAAAAACAATACATTTAAATTTCGGGATCAGCATGGTTCCCCCACCCCATTCCCCACACACACACCACACATAAAACTAAGTTAAACCAACATACTGGAAAAAATAAAATAAGACCTTTAACTTAACTGAAAGCTGTGGACAATTTGTCTTATTTATTTAAGCCTAAAAATTACATTTAATTACAAACTGTAGATAAAAATAAAAACAATATTTTTTTTCCTTCTAAGATACGGGAGATGTAAGAAGTTCAGCCGCCTTCCATGTCTATCTTTGGTCCAGCGCCTACTACTTAAATGTAAGTGACCAAGAAATTTTTTACCGTATCTTTAATTTGAATGTTTTTGGACAACCCCAATTAGAAATTGTTGGCAGTTAATGTTTCTTGTCACCCGTATGGAAAAGAAAAAAAAAGAGTGCAGTGGTGTGACTAGATGTTGACGTTCGCAAAGTTTAGGCAGTATGGTTCCTTACAAGTAGTGTGTGTGGGGGAGGGGGGAGGGGAGAGGGGAGGGTACCATGCTGATCCTGAAGGCTAAAAGAATGGGTTTTATTTTTATCTTACAGTTTGTAATTAAATGTAATTTTTTAGGCCTAAATAACTAAGACAGAAATTGCCCACAGCCTTCAATTAAAGGTCTGAATTTATTTTATTACAGTATGTTGGTTTTACTTAGTTTTATGTGTGGTGTGTGGGGATGGGGGTTACCATGCTAATCCTGAAGTTTATTCTTATGTACAGTTTCTAATTAATAAATATATAAGACAGAAATTGCCCATAGCATATGATAATTACGAAGTATAATCGTTTTGAAACATTATTTGCGCTATTTTGTCGTATGCTATTTTGTCGTCATGCTGTTTTGTCGTGCGCTATTTTGTCATGCGCTATTTCATCGTCGCGCTGTTTTGTCGTTGCGCTATTTTGTCGCGTGCTGTTTTGTCGTGCGCTATTTTGTCATCACGCTGTTTTGTCGCTGCTATTTTGTCATGTGGTGTTATTTCCGCACTGTTTTGACGTACGTCCAATTTTAAATTCACTTACGTTAAATTGAAGTACAAAAGTGTTAAATCCAAGTACAAAAGTATTAAATTGACGTACAAAAGTGTTATACCAAAGTTCAAAACCTGTAAAAAGCACCGTGAAAAGGTTTTTTTTTAATGTACAGTAGCACTAATATTCTGTCTCAACCAGAATATCAAAACCATGCTTTTAGTTATCGTAAAAAAAACACACATAATTCATCATAATCCCACTATCGATAACCTGAATGGCGTTGTATGCAACGACCTGGGCGCAGTCGTGTGGGTAGCCAATAACGCTTGTTGTAAATTCAAGTGAATAAAGTGAAGAAAAACTAGCATGCAAGAATTGGTGCTTGAATTCATAGGATTTTTTTTTTCGGTAATTTCATGACCTGGACCCAATCTTTTTATTTGCACTTTGAAAGATTTTTTTTTTAGATGTTTACAGTTTGAAATATACAATCAATACTATTGTTACCCTGATTTTCTCAACGTTATCAATATTTTTTTTTGTCGTGCAGTTATTGTTGTTGCTGGTGTTACTGAGTTGAAAGCAACTACTGTATTTTTTGCTCAAATGGTGGATGCTTGAAAGGTGCACCACGTCCTGGTATGTAAAACAGATTCCGAACGGGATGGCATTATCTGGGAGGTTGTATGGCACGGTGACAGCTATGTCATCCACACAGAATACCGCTCAGTACAGGGGACAAAATAATTTAAATTAGTAATAAGGTATCTTGTCTGGCTTCTTCTATCATCGCAATTTTTTATCCTACAGTTACAAGAGTCTTACAAAAAATTGTAGGCATAGGAATATTTATGAAATTTGCATACTCAGGCGTAGGGTAACAGATAACGTCCCAGCAGGTCATGGGTTACCACTGCCGTGAATTTTTTTAAGTAAACTGTCCGTCGCTAAATTTCAACCTTTACAATTTCAACCTGTAGAATGGTTCAACATGCTTTAAAATAGGAAAACTACAGCACCCATCTACAGCACATCAAATGTTACTCGTCGGCCATTATGTCACAACTCCGTTTCAGCAACGACTCACCTTTGCATTCTCGCAGCTAAAACTTAATCATGATGACAAAGATGTTGTTGCCTAGTAACAACGCTTCCTGGATTAGCTAAATCCGGCATCGTTTGAACAAAGGCTTGCAGTCTTATAATTCGTGACAGTAAGATAAGGAATTTATCCTGACGTAACAATTTGCCCAATCGCTTCCAAACTCAATTTATTGACTCGTTACGTTGTGCGCTGACAGAGCTAAAACCATCGCCATGTTGGAATTTCAGATAATTTCTAGCTACTAGCTGCAGAGAATGCAAAAGCGAGTCGTTGTGTAACGCACCGTTAAGTTGAAAGGCGAAGTTTTTTTTATTTGAAATGAAATAATTAACCCATTCTTTCACGCTAAATAAATACGGACGCAAATGTATATACATTGCCTTTTGGATTAGATATCAGACTGCCTGAGCTGGAAATTGAACCCACGAGCTTTGAAACCAATGGTTGAAGTCCAATCGCTAAACTGCTACGGCCAAAAGGAAACGATCAAAAGCAGCATTTAACATATACAATAACACTATAAACGCACACTGTCTAATCGACAATGAAGGGACGATTGTTTGCGAGCCACACACCAAGTAAAACCGAATGGAAAACTAACAATAAACCGTAAAATTACGGATGCATGGTATTTATTTAACACTTCTCGAGCTCATTTGGCCTGTTTATCAATCATGCTACGGTCGGGAGGAAATAGATTAAGTGCATTGTGTTAGTTGAAAGGTAAAATTGTGGAAACTACATCTTTTGTAGCACAGATGTTATTTCCCAGAGCACGATGGTAGGTTCCCTTAGTATAGGAAGGTGCACAGTTTCTACAAAATGAACTGCCAAAACGTATTCCAAATCACGGCCTTCTATGGCACAACCATGATTAGCATTGCACCTCTCGAAAGCATGAAGTGCTTCTCCATAATGGGTTATTCTATTGTCACATTTTTTTTTTTATTTTGGTTATCCGATGATCAGGAGAAAACATTTTAATTTTGCTCTTTGAAATGTTTTTTTTCGGATATCTACATTTTATAACTTCCAGTCAATTGGATGATTTTGCTGGCATTACCTCCTTTTTTTTGCCGTTTATTTAGATGTGGTCTTTTCTAGCCGTTGGTGTTATTGAGATAAAAGCAGCTGCTGTTTTTCCCCAATAAATGCGCACCTCCAACGCGAGAACTGCCAAATGGTGGTTTCTTGAAAAGCAAATCGGTTCATGCTTCGTAAAATTCGTTTAGAACGGGATGGTACACAAAATACCATTAGTACATTATTAGTTAAATAAACAATCAAGTTTTTTGTCAGGCCTCCACTTCCATTGTAATTTTTTTTTATTTCACAGTTATAGAATTCCTTAAAAAATTGTAGGCTTAGAAATATTTATATTTTTCTTGTTCAGGTGTCCATGATAACGGACCAGGTTCCAATAGGTTATTACTAAAACTGCAGTACGTTTGTTGATAGTAAAATCATATCAAAAACCAAAACTGGTAAAAGGGGTCGCCAAGTTCCAAATGGTTCGGCCCTACAAAGGAGTGATATCAACACACCAAAACATTCGCCAAATTAATCGCACGGCTTAATAATTCTAAGGTTAAATGAAAACTAGAACATTGCTACTTTCGGTAGCAATGTTCAAGATTTAATTTAACGTACAAAGTATTATTCGGTGCGATTTAGTTAGCGAATGTTTTGGTGTGTTGATATCACGCCTTTGAAGGGCCGAACCATTCAGAACTTAGCGGCCCCTTTTACCAGTTTTGGTTTTAACTGGTTTGACTGGTGTGACTGGTTTGACTGGTTTTAGTTTTGACTGGTTTGGTCTGTGTATAGACTCAACTCCACTACCGTACAGATGTGTAATAAAGTAGCACGTCAACAAGAAATTGGTTTTCGACAATTTGCTACTACCTTTTGCCTACAGGTCGAACCATTCTCAAATATAAACATCTTTATATGTTTTTGGTTTGGTTTTAATTTTGTTGTAATTTGTTTTATTTCGTTAGTTTTGGTGTGTTGATATCACTCCTTTGAAGGGCCGAACCACTCTCAACTTGGTGGCCTCTTCACCAGTTTTCGGCTTTGTTTATTTTGCTTTGTTTTTAGAGTTGGTTTATTTTTCGTGAATTGGACGTGAATACAATTTCTTGGCAACAATGTTTAGCTTTATCGTGATACACTAGTGTGTGTCTAGGCACGCACGTCAGTATATACGTTGTCATTGTCCGAAGTTTGGCTGTCCAATAAGAGACGATGCCGACAATACTAACAATGGTTATAACAATATTTTCGTACTTATGCGCCATCCAACGCCATCCTCGTTACACCCCATGGCTCCAAATCATAAAAGGTACGCGGTTCGTATCGTACTGCAGCCATTCGTCGCATTTCATAGCTGGAAGCCTGCCCGTTATCTCGGTATCGATGAATAATCACCCTTTGGAAATTAACATGGGGATGAGCGGACCAGCTAGCTATCTAGCTAGTAACTAGTAACATATTTACAACGTTATTGAGGGTAATATTTTGCATTGAAAGCAGCTTAGGTGGCATTCCTACACGAGTTAATTTTTGTCAGGTGGGTCATTGCTCTTGATTTCAACACAGTTTAAGCTTTTGTACCGCATAATTTTTTTCCTCAAATACCTGAAATGTGCTCAACTATATTTCAAGATATAAGACACTGACGCTATGGCGCCGCACTACAATGTTTTGCAACATCGACAATTGAATTGATGTGATGTTTGTTGTGATGATTGTTGCCTAATTTGGCACGACACACTGGCGTGTGTCTAGATGTCGGTCAATATAGAGACGGTCATCAGCACACACTAAAAACATAAAAGGAACAAACCAACATGTAATTTCAACCTGTGCAATGCTTCAAAATACTTTAAATTCTTAAAACCACAGCTCTCATGTATACCACGTCCAACGTTACTCGTTGACTATTTTGTCACAACTCTGCCATTAAGGTGGAGAGCGAGTTTTTAAAAATTTAAAATGAAATAATTGGCCCACTATTTTATGCTATTGTCTGGGCGAAATATATACGTTATGTGCATTGTTTTTGTTCAGTAATAAAATTGTGGATTCTAATTTTTTCTGTTAAAGGTATTATTTTTTCCTGAGAACGATGGTAGCTTCATTAAGGTGGAAAGCTAATTTTTTTATTTTAAATGAAATAATTGACCCAGTTTTTTGGTAAAGTCTAGAAGGAATACGTTAAGTACATTGTTTTCGTTGAGAGAAAATTGCGGATTCTTTTTTTTTCTGGTGTAGATATATTTCCTGAAGATGATAGTAACTCCTCCTATGTTAGGGCAGTGCCCAGTTTATACAAAATGAACTGCCAAAGCCTATTCCAAATCACGGTTTTTGGATGTTAGTCTTGCTCCTCCTGAAAGCCAGAAGTGTTTCTCAGTAATATTTCAGGTTTTCGGGAGGTGCAAGGCTAATCACTATTGTGCCTCCAAAGCCGTTTTGGAAGTTTATTTCACAGAACAAATGGGCCTGTACTGACCTGGTGGGAACTATCATCGTTTCTCAGCAAAACTATACCTTTGCTATAAAAAAAGTAGAATCTACAATATTGCAATGCACTTAAATCTATTTCCTCCAGACTAGCATGAAAGAATGGATAAATTTTTTATTGTACATTTTTGAAAAATCGCTTTCCAGCTTAATGACAAAATTAACGTTGCCCAACAGTAACGTTGCGCTTGGTGTAAATGAGTGCTGTAGTTTTTTTATTTAAAGTATTTCGTACCATCATATGCGTTGAAATTGAATGGTGATGTGTACGTTTTTACCTTTTTAGTGTGTGCTGGTGAAGGATTCTGTATTGACTGAAAATTTTACCATCAATAAATTAATGTACTACAGTGGTATTTAATTTAAAACTTTATCTGTTAGAATATTTTTGCGATAAGCAAAACCAGTAATGTTATCAGAGTGGTCTTGCTTTTAAATAACTATTTTCTTAAAGGAAAAATCCCAGTAAGTGAATGGACAAGTCCGGGGGTTCAAACCAGGAAACCACCAAGTATTACACGGAGCTAAGCTACTATCCAGAGTACATACCATAGCTATGAAGAATCATGGAAGTCTCTCACACTATACAGGTGGGAACATCCTGCAAGATATGCCAGGGTTCCTTTCCAGTCGTATACTAGATCAGCTTACTCGGGAAACTCGGCTGATTGCTGCCATAGCTTAGCCACGATGACACCTCAAACATGTTATTGTTGTTCTTTTGGGATTCTTTGCCCTCACCTGGAGATCGAACCAATGAACCGATTTTCAACTTTTATAGCTTAAAACGTAGGTATGAACAATTCCTAGTGCCTTTTGAACACTACTTTTGAACATCTCATTAACCTCATATCGCAATTATCTGGTGTGAAAATTCAAGTTATTTAATTCAAAATATTAGTACTACAAAAATGCTTATGCGAAAAAATACAGATATAAGCCTTAGCTTTGTAACCATTAAGAAGTCGAATGCTCGAAAGAAAAAATATACAAAAAAAAAAGTACCTGTACGCCATCAGTATGTAAAAGAAGCTCCAGGTTGCAACCTTATATAAACAAACTGGAATGTTAAAATTTCTATAACTAAACATTTTTACTCGTATTCGACGTCAATAATTTGTGTACACAATTTAAATCGTGGAAAGCATGAAATCTTTCAGGACAAAAGTGTAATAGTTGGATAAAAATATTTGTATCCCATTTCATGTCGTGTAGAACCATAACAAGCCGTGCAATCAGTGCAAAAGGTTACCTGGATGCAGTAGGGACTCCGTGATTCCTAAAAAAATATTTCACAGATATTCTTGGAATGCACTGATGACACACTGCTGTGCAGTTCTAAACGACATGGAATGGTATATGGATATTTTAGTCTTGGTATTAAAATACTATCCTGAAAAACTGAATGCTGTATGGGAGGCAAATGGTGGTCACTCAATTTGTTGATCCTGAATACGTGTTTATAAATCAAAGAAGTTATAGTAGCAAAGTGTATTTAGGTGACTCTGGTCATACAATGGGCCCTTAGACAAAGGTTACGATGTTCATTGTTTACGAAAGTCACAAAAACCTGAATAATGAAGTCTATTGTTGTTACAATAGGCAGGGGATCCATTAAAGTGGACATGTATTTACACTAATGATTTTAGTCGTTTGCAGACAATCGTGATGATTTTATTCATCTCCCACATTTAACCGCTGTAGTCTAATTCTCAAGAAAATGTTTAGTAAGGTTTTCATTTTAATGGCTTGCAATATTACATTAAATTTTAATTTTACTGGTCAGGGTAGAGAATTTCTTTTACACATTATCGTCTGAATGCAATCTGTCTTCTACCAGGAAAGCGTATTAGCAATTATTAGGTCTATTGGTCATTAGATTGGCGGTGAGTTCTATTAGTGTGCACAAGCAGAAATCAAGCTATACTGTGAGGAACTAATGTACTAAAACTACAAGGTTTGTGTACAATCATTATTTATGGGAATAAAATCATTAGTACACACAACCCTTCTAGTTTAGGTTTTGAAATTGTTGTGCAAGAAGATTCTTTTCAAGAAACTATTCAACTCCACAATGAACCAATACATTTCCCGCCCATGGAATGATATCTCTGATGAAGACTCACTGCCTGTCTTGCCATCTTGGTTTTAGATTGATCCGGAGGGTGAATTAAAGCTTAAAGCACATCGAGAGCTAAGTCAATAGCACCAGCCTCAGTCAAATTGCAGTGGCCCGGGATGTCACTGTGCTACACATTACATAGATGTTAACCAAACCCCAAATCTAGATCTTATCGTATATCTGTGCTTCCTTCAAAAATAATAGAACCCCGGACAGGAGGACAAAATTATGGTCAAATTGACATGCTCTGTCCAGTGGAAAGTGGAGAAGGCGACGGACACCATCAAGTGGTGATAATCAACAAGAAAATAACGGACCGTGAGACCAGCGACACCAATGACATTCAGAAGGGATAACCCCGTTATGAGAAAATAGCGAGTAAGGTTGGTGGACCAATATGGAAGCGAACTAACATCACTGCTTCCTGTTGATTGCCGGTACATGCCATGTGCCATTCTTGGACAGGTCCTTTAAGAGCAAGGAATTTATTAACATATTAACAAAACTGAAAATTTTACATAAGCAATGTCCGTCATTTCTAAATCAAAATGATAGAACTAAAGTTTGCATGGCTACCAGTTTTTTAGAAAAATAAATAAAATAAATATTCAATATCAGACCCCTAATACTTGGCTAGTATCGTTATCAGATTGGATTAGAAAAACTGGCTGTAGCACTGAAAACTGGCTGTAGCACTATGTTCACATTAATTTCGAGAAAAATAATTTAAAAGTAGTGATGTAGTCTTCGTGCTTATCAAGTGCTTATTTAATTTACCTCTTTAATTTTGCAATTCACTTCTCCATGCACTTTAATGCAGTTATTGGGCAGTTTTGGAATTTGCTTGCTGAACTTCACATTAACTGCAGTTTAAAAACAGATTTTTTGCAGTTGTCGTTGAATATGCAGTTAAGAGGGAAACCTGCCATATTTTATTCGGTCTTTTCAAAAGGGAGAGGTTTTTCAAAGGCAGTATCAAAAGTAGGTTTCATGGACATTAATTCTTTCTGGGTTTCACTACTTCTCATTCCTGGCACGAAGCTGTCACCCAAAGCTTACTTGAGATAATCCCCATACACGCAGTTAATGCTTTACCATTTTAATTCTGGAATTTAACTAACGACACTCTCTTCTGAAGCGGTTCTCTTTTTAGAAAATCAACGTGCTTTAGTATAAAACTGGGGGTATAGCACGCCCACGTACTGTCTTGAGCAAATGTTCAGTTTGAGCTAATGTGAAACTACTGACAGTCATTATGAGATCACAAGGTACGAATTAAACCGTTTTTCTACCTATACTCGACAGCAAAATACCCACTTGCTTATCAGCTGGTATAGTGAAAGCCAAGGCCAAAGAAGCAAATTAAAAGTGGTACGGCTGAACGAAATCAGCTATACGGTCTGGAGGAGAGCTGAAGCAATTTATGGTACTGCAATTTTTTATCTGGTTTCTGGTGACCACGTTTAAAACGAATATCTAAAGTTTTCTTTTTAACTGCTTATGCATATAATGCATGAAGCAGATATTGAATACAGTCGGCGAGAAAAAGGGGCTTGCGTCATGAGCTATTGTTAAATGACGTCATGTCCCACTCCAATCGTTTATTTGAACTGGTCATGCCTATGACCTTTAGCGTCTGGCCAGAAGTGACTGAAATATTAGTCGATTTTTCATGATTTCGATTAGAAGACGTGCCAGCAAATTGTAGGCGTTGTTACTGAAAAGTTTATGGTTAAATCGTTAGCATATGAAGGGTTGTAGGTCCTTGACTAAAACTTTTTGCCAATTATGTTTATGTATGAAAAAAAAGTTGAACCAGAACTGGCCCAGCCTATTTCAGGTATTGACAACACGCACGGAAAATGGAATTCTATCTGTTGTTGGGCTATTGACGAACCACTGAAAAAATATGGTGGCTACTTTTCGGTTCTCCGGGAGGCTGTCCTATGATTCTACGCGTATTGGCCATTCGGGTAATTATGTGTTTCCTGCTAATCCGGTAATTATTGTATAATCGATTATTTAGTGTAACAGTTTGTTGTAGATCAATTCGACAAAAATGTGAGGCAACGGGATAGTGCATACTAGGTGCGTAGCTAAGGGAATAAAGGCGGAATTATAAATTCATTCCATGATCACTTTCGATAGTAAAAAAAAACAATAAAAGGAAACAAGTTTGCTTTACGCGGCATATGGGAAGAATAAGGGCTCCTCACCGATTGATATCTCACTGGCTAGAATGACGTAAAATGATCAACTGAACACTATTTTCCCATAAAATTGTTGGGGCAAAGGCTTCGTTTGGCCGTCAGAAATTAATGAAAGCCGCAGTCTTTGCACTGACGGACGAGAGGCCGTTTTCTTTCCAAGTTTCCAGCTGATATTTTTTCCCGTAAACAGTTCAAGTAGGTAAGTTGTTATTGTCAGTTTCCTGTGGTTTTGTTGTTATTGTCGGTTATGTTAGGTCAGGAACCGGCTTCGGCAATTCACTTGAGGTAATGAACCTGTTGGGGTTTAGCATTTCGTTTACTGGACTTTCGCCCAGTTTCATGCTTTCTGGCGCAGCGCGGTGCTAACTTTGGACCTTCACCATGGCCACATGGTGCGTTTGCCCCAAAAATGGAAGAGGAAAACATTACTCAGCAGGTAATTTTCAGTCCTTTAAAAAAAATAGGACTAGAGCCCATTTTCTTCCCATGTTTCCTTTACGCGTACGGCCCGAAATTCGAAAAAAGAGAAAAAAACCTACCTTTAATTTTCACGGAAGGCACTACAAATTGATCCCAAATTGCGGAAACTCGTTAAATCATCATTAACGTAACCTATCCAATTAACTACCCAGTATGAAATGCCAAAACCCAACCAGTAATAACTACCTCAATATGAAATGCCAAATCCCAAACTTACCTAACCTAACTGACAACAAAAAAAAAATCACACAACACCACACGAAACTGACAATAACCCGCCTATCGGAACTGTTTACGAAAAAAAAAATAAGGTACCCTGCCTGCCCTGAAAGGGAACGCAAACACCGTATAGAAATACGGATTGTGACACTACAAATCTACTGTTTTAAGTCGTTTTAACAAATTTCAGTGCTCTAAAACCTACTGTCTCTGTATTTACGAAAGTATTGGAGCTATTTGGAATCAATATCGTAAGGATATCGAGTATGTGACTAATTTTTTGCAGTTGTCGTTGAATATGCAGTTAAAAGGGAAACATGCCATATTTTATTCGGCCCTTTCAAAAGGGAGAAGGTTTTTCAAAGGCAGTATCAAAAGCAGGTCTCATGGACATTAATTCTGTCTGGGTTTCACTACTTCTCATTCCTGGCACGAAGCGGTCACCCTAAGCTTACTTGAGATATTCCCCATACACGCAGTTAATGCTTTACCATTTTAGTTCAGGGATTTAACCAACGACACCCTGACCTGAAGCGGTTCTCTTTTTAGAAAAGCCACGTGCTTTAGTACAAAACTGGGGGTATAGCACGACCACGTACTCTCTTGCGTAAATGTGTCAGTTTGAGCTTATGTGAAACTACTGACAGTCATTATGAGATAACAAGTGACGAATATAACCGTATGTTTTTCTACCTATACTCGACAGCAAAATACCCACTTGCTTATCAGCTGTTATAGCAAAAGCCAAGGCCGTAGGAAGCAAATTTAAAGTGGTACGGCTCAACCAAATTAGCTATAGGGTCTGGGGGAGCGCTGAAGCAATTTCTGGTACTGCAATGTTTTATCAGGTTTCTGGTGACCACGTTTAAAATGAATTTCGAAGATTTTCTTTTTAACTGCTTATGCATATAATGCATGAAGCAGTAATTGAAATATAGTCGGGAAGAAAAAAGGGCTTGCGTGGTGATCTATTGTTAAATGACGTCACTTCCCACTCCAGTCCTTTATTTGAACTGTCATGCCTATCTCCTTTAGCGTCTGGCCAGAAGTGACTGAAATATTAGTCGATTTTTCATGATTTCGATTAGAAGACGTGCCAGCAAATTGTAGGCGTTGTTATTGAACAGTTTGTGGCTAAATCGTTTGCATATGAAGAGTTGTAGGTCCTTAACTAAAACTTTTTGCCAATTATGTTTCTGTATGAAAAAAAGTTGAACCAGAAATGGCCCAGCCGATTTCAGGTATTGAGAACATGCACGGAAAACAGAATTCTATCTGTAGTTGGGCTATTGACGAACCACTGAAAAAAAGTGGTAGCTACTTTATGGTTCGCCGGAAGGCTGTCCTAGGATTCTACGCTTATTGGCAATTTGGGTAATTATGTGTCTCCTGATAATCAGGTAATTATTGTATAATCGATTATTTAGTGTAACAGTTTGTTGTAGATGAATTCGACAAACGTGTGAGTCAACGGGATAGTGCATACTAGGTGTGTAGCTAACGGAATAAAAGCAGAATTATAAATTCATTCAACCTTCACTTTCGATAGTAAAATAAACAATAGAGGGAACAAGTTTACTTTACGCGGCTTATGGGAAGAATAATGGCTCCACACCGATTGATCTCTCGTTGGGCTAGAATGACGTAAAATGATAAACTGAACAATATTTTCCCATAAAATTGTAGGGTAAAGGCTTCCCTTGGCCATCAGAAATTCATGAAAGCCGCACTCTTTGCACTGATGGACGAGAGGCCGTTTCCTTCCCAAGTTCCCAGCTGATATTTTTTCCTTGTACACAGTTCACATAGGTGGGTTGTTATTGTCAGTTTCCTGCGGTTTTGTTGTTATTGTCGGTTAGGTTAGGTTAGGAACCGGCTTTGGCATTTCACTTGAGGTAATGAACTGGTTGGGGTTTAGCGTTTCTCTTGCCGGACTTTCACCCAGTTTCATGCTTTCCGGCGCGGCGCGGTGCTAACTATGGACCTTCACCTCGCCCAAACGGTGCATTTGCCCAAAAAATGGAAGAGGTAAACATTACTCAGCAGGTAATTTTCAGTCCATTAAAAAAAATCGGACTAGAGCCCGTTTTCTTCCCATGTTCTTTTTACGCACATTGCCCGAAATTCGAAAAAAGAGAAAAAATCTACCTTTAATTTTCACGGAAGGCACTACAAATTGATTCCAAATTGCGGAAACTCGTTAAATCATCATTAACATAACCTAACCAATTAACTACCCAGTATGAAACTGGCGACTGGGGCTTTTCGAACTTCTCCAGTGGTCAGCCTCTATGCTGAGGCCTCGGAGCAACCTTTGGCCATTTGTCGGCGACAGCTTGCCATTCAGTATGCTGTGCGTTTGCGTGCTGTG
>JAHWFP010259381.1:29317-45999 GCA_023313725.1 Lithobius niger | reverse complement strand
ATTGTAGTAGTACCTATAATCAAGAAATTTTAAATTTCACTTTTTCTATAAATTCTTGTTAAAATATTTTGGGCAACTGGTACAACCTGCAAAATTGTAGTTGACCCTATAATCAAGAAAATTTCCGTTTTAATTTTTCTCTAATTCCTGCCGAAATATATACCGTACCGTATTCAGTACAATGATTTTCAGATAACCATTATCATCACACGGTCAAGCAGACCTGCGAAAACTTCGCATGCCACTGGCTGTCCGCAGCCCCTGCCAATGACAGCCCGTGTCCAGGACTGCCTTAGCCCTGGACCGGACAGCCGCAGTCCCGGACTGGATGTCCGGACCGTACAGCTGCAGTCCCGGACTGCTGCAGTCCGGACTAGTGGTAGTTCGGCAGACTGTCGACTCGGTGTCGAGTCTGCCGACTGTCCCAGTGACATGTAGTCCGCCCATGTCCGCAAGAGTCGTGGACCCTGGGACTGGGACTGGTGAGGACTGCCATCCACCCCACCCGATGACGGGAGTAGCGGTAGGAGTCCAGCACCAACAGATCTACGCCAGAGGACCGACTAACCGCCCTAGGGTGTGACCCGGGCTAGATATAACGGTCGTGGCCGTGTCTGTGTTACCAAATCCGACCCGTCGTTACCTTAGGTTTAGGAAACGCAGCGTCAGTCACTTTACCTGTACTTTTCATTACCTGTAATTCCATTCAGCAGCGTGGCCTCACAACCCGGACTGCCTGCGTTTGCGTGCGTGAAACCTTTGATCCACCGGACATGGACACCGACACCGACGGACACTGCCGGACGCGGACACCGACGGACACGGACACCGCCGGGTCCCATGCAGTCCCAAACTCAATTTGCCTGTGTAAACACTACACACAACGACTCGTCGCCGCAATTATCATCACCACAATTCACAAAGCACGTAAAATGGCAAGCACACGTGCAAACTACTATAAATAATGACACACGGCGACGTTAAAACATAGACGAACGTGGTTACGTTTGCCGATAAACATCGCCAATGGGCGCCGTTCGCGCCCAACTTCCTTTGTCCCATTCTGCCGATCCCAGAATCACCAGTTCTTGGCAAAACTGGCACTCTAGATCTTCTCACACTCCACATAATATCCGAAAACACGGCGATCCTTCAGGTCTAGTCTTCTTTCGAATAGCCTTCCCTCTTTCCCGAAGCAGGAACAACGATTACAATCCATTTTAGGCCTATTCGGCTGAGCGAAAAACGATGCGACGTTACTCGTCGCGTCCCTAACAAACTGTGACGAGGGGCGCCGCCTGACGGCGGTCATGCGCCCCAGGGAGCGCCATTGCAAGGGCCCGGAGTGCGTTTAAATTAAAGGTTGGGACGAAAGGCATTTCCAAACTTGGAAAGCATAAATAAAATACAGGTAAGTATTTTAGGATAGTAGTAAAACCATCTGTTTGTGTCGATATTCATAAGAATTTTTTTTAATTGCGAAAATCAATGATTGGAATTCTACGACAAGCTTGTGTTCAATGAATGTCATACGGTGAAAACGATGTGGCGTTTTGACAATACCCTCTTTAAATCTTGAAAAGTGTCAGCAAACCCTTTTCTCCAGCAACAGCGCTACTAATTTAATGTTTTTGGGCATTAAACCTCGCCCCACAACATAAAATACAACTTAAAAAGCAAACATTACAATTAGTTCCGATAATTGAGGTTCTACTCCAAGTATCTTTTTGAGCGTGGCTAGCTGCAATGAACGACAATGAATTGGGTTAGCCACACCTAACACTTCTCAACTATAAATTCACATATGTACAAGCTGCATTAAAATTCAACAGACATGTGGAGCTCTTGTCCAGAAAGGCTGTACCGAACCCAACAGGACGAACATATTTCGGCCTATTTTATGGCAGTTTGTTTGGCTCGGTTATTTTGCTTCAAAAACTATTTGATCAATATGCTGACTTGCAACTTGACTTATTGCCAGCGTTCTGAAGTAAAAATATTTCTTATTTTGAAAACATCCCTCAAACTGTGTACCTCAAACTGCAACAGAAATTTGCCAAGAACTTTTGTGTTTAAACCACGACATGGAACACAATTATAGCAGAATTACTGAAAATGTACATGGTAATCTACCGTACCAGCCCGAATACAAGAGGTATTTTGTTTTCTAATTTGTTCCATGAAAACTGCATCTTCGTCTTATATTCGCGTCAAAATCCATAACCCTGCCCAAATTTTGACGGATTTTGAAGTTTGAATACATCACTTGAATTGGTTTTTTGAGAGCTATCCATTGGTGATACTGAGAAGTCAGGAGATCAAATAGTTGTTAATTTAGCAAAAACTAAAAGATAACCAAAATTGGACCTACAAATTGTTACCGAGTCCACAATTAAAAAAAAAACCACCCTACAATGATGAAAATTGTGATTCTGAATCGGCATTGGCTGAACTATTGTATAATATCAACTACAGTAAAACCTCTTTAATACGAACTTTAAGGGGACTGATAAAATGTTCTTATTAACCGTAGTTCTTATTAAATGGACGAGAGAAATTGGACTGCAACTTAAAAAAAATGTTGCCTACCGGTATACGGTACTTTTTCATTCGTCCTTGACCTTCGCGTTTGCGCAAATGGACAAAACTCTTCCCACGATGGAGTCAACTAGCGATTGATGTTTTGCGTGAAACGAAACAAAATTCAAGGGGGAGGAAAAAGAAACCGTTACGAACAGCAAATAGGTAAAAATAAGCTACAATTGTAAATATCTGTTCGTCTTATCTGTACTTTCGTATTAACAGAGTTTTTATAGCTGTATATATTTAGTGCTGACTGAGTAGCTGACCAACCAAAATCTTGAATAAAGTTCTTATTAAGCAGGAAGTCTTGTTATCAGAGTTCTTATTAACGAGGTTATACTGTATACTGGTAATAGAGGCACTGGAAGAATCTTCGGTGAAAGTCGTCCGCCTCATAATCCTGCCCATTTATTTTTGTTGAGTTTTTGAGCCCAAAACGTCTATTCGCCTAATACTCGAGCCGCCTTACAATCGGGCCAGTACGGCACTTTGTGGATTTGACCGCTTCATTTGCTTGGTACGATTTAAAGCTTATCAGTTTGGGATCGGATTAGCAAAAAATTATTAACGGTTAAGTGATTTATGCTTGTTTAAACACTTGAATTGGGGGAAATCACCTGTCCCCCTTCCTCAGAAGTATTTTTTTTACACGAGACAAATTGTCGAGTGTCAATTTTAATCTAATGATGTCTGAAATTCGCCACTGCAATCGCCGTCGTTTACTTGTTTTCAAGATTTAAAAAAGGCCTATTACTGCAATAAACAAATTACCATATAAATGTTAAAGTGTTTAGTATAGCCTTAGTAAACACCTAATCTCTTCATTGAGTACAAATAACATGTTGTACAGCAAGTACTTTTTAACTTCTCCAGTTAAAGGCATATGAATGAAATACAGTGAGAGAATTCCCATTACTTTCTGCAGAGGTAAACATATTTTCGACACGTTTGAATCTGCATTTCCTCATGCGTGCGAAAACAATTGCACATATTTCTTGTTTTTGTCTTCGGAATCTTTTCTTCAAATTTATCCCTTTTAGGCCTATGCCACTTTTTCAATTCTCGAGTAAGAAAGCCCATGGCCGAACATGGCTGCCATGAACAAGTTGCATGCCTCACGAAAATTAATTGTAATAAAAAAACTATGCGGTCTAGAGGTATAAAAATTCGCACACGTAATAGTTATATTTTAAATTATTGACCAGAAATATAATTGGGACCATCGTCCCAAGTTTTCATTATTTAAAAAAATCATGAAGTTCGACTACGTAAACAGCACTAACGAAAGTTTCAACTTGCAGTATTCAGAATGATAACACCCACATGATATTTGACTAATCATGATGTTACCTGCTTTTTCAGATGATTTTTTCGAAAGCCACTGTTCATTGTACAATACAAGGTGTTCTTCCTACAAGTTAAGGGTTACTGGCCCTCATCTCAATGCTGTTAAAAATGCTTTTACTAATAGATATATCGGGTTATGGAACTCGCTTCCGGAAACTGTTGTTACACATAACCAAGTTAGGTCTTTCAAAAATGCACTTGATTGCTATATTACTGATGATACTTCCCAGCTTGTTCTATTTTGCATTTATGTTGCATTTATTGGATGTTTTCTGGATATTTTGCTTTGCTGCTGTCTTTTTGATATTTGCCTCGTTTGGGCTTGTTTTTGTTGCTTGTGTAAAAATTGTTCGTTACAAAGTATTATATTTACTATTGTTACATTCCTTTTGGAAACCAACAATTGATTTTAAATAAATAAATATTCTTCCATCACAACGCGTGTTATTACTTCTGAAAACACTATTTTATGTTTTATTACCGTAAAAATAGTTTAAAGTTGCTTTATTTCTTCGAGATTCACAATCGATTACAGCTCACTACCAAATCGTTGCCGGACACCATAATGACCGGCTGCCCGCAATGCGACGCGCTCCTGCTAGCACCAATGGCTGCAACCTTGACTCGCTTTGCGTGATGTCACTCACGAACGGCCGAAAAGTCATGTGCCGCGAACGAGCCAAACAGTGCTTGCGATAGCTCGCGAGGCCGAAGCGTTTGAAAAACGGCCGTTGAAACAGTACCTTTCATTGGAGGAATACAGGCAGTGGTGTTGGAATTGATGACATCATTTTTTGCGGGCCAGAAAATTGGGAATTCCCTCTCTCGAACACGACCAAGATGGGGGCTGTACGTTGCGTCGTTCTGGAGATATGATCGTTTGAACCAAGGGCTATTTTCAGCAAATAAACGCAATTTCACGTCCATTTTGGCGACGATGCCAACACTAACATTGACTTATGGTAATAAAAAGAAATTAAATGAACCGAAAATCAGTAGTGGCGCCAGCAAATGACTCTTGTCGTAATGATGTCCGGCAGCGTTGTTTCACGACCTTAGCTCCGTGGTTTCTAGTTCTAAGATCATCAGTGACAGCAAGCCAAGATTTCTCAAGTGGGTTATTAGAGTTAATAGTTTTATAAGCAAATATAAGATCTCCGCGAGAACGTCGATAAGCCAGTGTGGGAAGTCTGTCTCAGGGACTTGTGGTTGGGCTTAAAATGTGCGTACGGACGAGGGCTACCCGAGTCATCGTAAACGTTCACTGTACGGCAGATTGGATAAATCAATGACCCTCTTTGTTGCACGTCTCTGGTATGTGTATGTGGTTTGTCACATTTTCAAATAAGAGTTTAATTTGAGTTGGAGTTGGCAACTGACTTAAGTGATGATGGGCACCAGAACAAGATGCATTCAGAGCGTTGCAAAAAAGCTAATAAGATTTTTCATTTCATCTCTTTCGCCTTTACAGCTGGAACGTCACAGGCAGTAAGGTTGTAGAAAGCTTCTAACTGCACTGACTTCCACAAGGCCGCTGTGAAGGAGCTGGTTAATGTCCATCATGGAGCCATCAAAAGAGCCCAATTCCTTCCAGGTAAGAGCCACAATCCACGCAGGAGCCTTGTTGCGATGGTGGCATACTCAGTCTGGACTTAGCAGTATACTCACTCTGGACTTAGCAGTGCTGTTGAAAACGGGCCACTTTTAGGCGTTCGATCTTTGCTTCAAGAGTTGGGCAAGAGATTGCTTGGGAGAGTCTGAGAACGTAAGCCATAGCGTAGGAAATAAGTTGTACAGAAGCGGCTTCTGCTCAGTGCCTGGTATGAAAGCAGGACTTCGCAACATGTGAGACTGCTGAGACTCCAGGCCCACAAACGTATTGAGGGCATTGCAACAACTTAAGGATTCTGCCTCTCAGCCTTAGGCTGCGTCACCTTGCTTTCTTATTGTTGTAGGGTTTCAGGCTATAAATAAAATTCTGGTAAGCAATCTAAACTTAATCTAAAACAGACGATTTCCCAAAATAATTTGACACCCCGTACCCACCCCCCTTCAGGTACTTACCCTATTCATCAGAACTGCTCTTCTAATTTCACGGACACCGTCATACACCAAACGTGATGCGTCAATAAATTCGTTTTCGTCCACTTCCTTAGGGGGATTAGTACTTAGGGCGTCAACAGCTACCTCAACCTTCTGCGCAAAGTTTGGCATAACTGGAATGAAGAAAATTAAAAGGAGTCTTTTGCATTATCCCATTATCGCCATTACGCATGGAGTGATAACAAATATATTAAAAAATGATCCAAAAGTGTACATCATGCCCACAGGCTACGAAAACACCAAAAATTTTTTTAACCTCTCCCCATTTTAAAGTTATAAAACAGAAAAGCAGTAAATTGCTGGCATAGCAATGGAAAA
This sequence comes from Lithobius niger, assembly GCA_023313725.1. Classification (NCBI taxonomy): domain Eukaryota; kingdom Metazoa; phylum Arthropoda; class Chilopoda; order Lithobiomorpha; family Lithobiidae; genus Lithobius; species Lithobius niger. The sequence goes on along the minus strand of JAHWFP010259381.1, from coordinate 39,648 downwards.
AAAACACCACCCATTCGCCCCACTAACATCACCAAATTCAGCACAACTAAATGAACAGGGCGGACAGGAGAGTACTTTAAAGAAGGCTGAGGGAGGAATCAATTCCTGCCTAATGACATTTAATTTGTTTTTTGTGGGGGATGGGGGAAAGAGGTGGCGAAGGTTGCAAAAAAGCGTAAGTATGGTTTCTTGATGAAATTTATTTCCTTGTAGCTAATGGCTATTGCAAGGTCCAACCTGGGCCTGATATAATAAGTCCAAAAGTGAAGTGAAGGACTTTAATTCACAAGTCCACAAGGGAATTAGACTAAAAATGGTCTAGCAGCTCTGATTAGGCATACAGGCAGGATGAAGTTGGTGGGAGTGCTAAGAGAGCGGATGTGGCTGGGTTACTGCCCATGACAATTGTTATTTTCCGTAGAAAACCTGAAATCTTTTTATGCGTAAAGTTTCGTCTAGCTAATAAAGTGACTGAAGGCCTCCTTAAAATTTAAGTATCAATATACGGTAAATGAATACAGAAATTTTATAACTTTTACCTTGTTCACGGAGCACAGCCACTGCTTCCATTACTCTTTCAGTATAAATTCCTGGCTCATAGTTGTCCATCTCGGCCGTGACAACGTTGCTGACACGGGCAGAGCGGCCACGTATTGCTCCAGCTGTCCGATCTAGGGTATCAGCGTCTCCCTCCTGCAGAGCCAACACGCACTTGTTTACGTCTTCTAAGATATGGCTCTCTGGGGGAAAAAAAACAAATAAAGTTAACATTTTAATAATTTTCTTCGTAAATATTGAACTTACGAATAAAAAAGAATGTAGATTAATTCTGTTGTACTTTGCAATTTTTTTTAATTACTTCAATTTTTTTAAATTACTTATTTAATTATCTACGTTCTTTATTTTGTAGGGCATCCACAAATAAGTGTCCTCAAACGTCAATAAAAAATTAACAATGAATGAACTGTAGAACAGTCCACCGGAAAGAACACAATTAAATTTTAACAAAATTTTAAAAAAATTAACACTATAATACTCTACCCAGTTCAGGATTCCAGTTGTTGTACACAGAATACCTAGCCAATTTTCAATTTCGCGGTAAGTATTGTAAAATATTTAGAGGTTCCCAAATCCTGTACGCAGGCAGTGTTCAGCACGTCCACGGTCCCTTGTACACCACAACAACAACAAAATTGATATATTCTAGGAAGGTATCAATGCTTGGTGAATTACTGTTGCATTAAGGACAAGTTTGGGAAGCGGTGTGAGCGATACTAGCAGCATGCGGCATATGATTACGTAAATAGTAGGGCATATCCGTGGTTAACTGCACGTTTCCTTCACTGCAGTTGCAGGCAGTCGCTTCGCAGCTAGTTTGCGTCGTGCACCTTACTGAAGCCTACCATTTTTTTGTTCATCTGTTGAAGTTTGAAAAATAGGGCAGTAATTTATAGACACCCATGCAAAGTGTTATTTGACGTTTTAGCAGATAGCTGAAAACACAAGGACACATATTTCTTGCGTCACTGCAGTCAAACAGCAGACCACCACCAGGCTGAAGGAAGAAGAAAAACTTCCAGACACGCACCGCAAGCTTTGTAAGCAGTTACCGGGAATTCTGTACAACGCGATCAAGCACAGCTACACGGGATCAAATTCCACCACAGAACAAGGAACAATTGAAGTTTTTCCAACAATGTTGTTAACACGCCACAGTAAATCCACACACCGAATGCCGGTTTTCATTGCATTATTTTGTCAGAAAACATTAACATTTCTGTTTCCTGTTATCAAATGTGACGGTTTAACGCTGCACTTACGCCTACCCATGAGAACATGCTAAGAATCAATGCAATCAATTCACTAGGGATAGTCTGATATTGATATCGGTATAATCTGTATTTATCGGTATTTTTGCATTATCGGTATCGGACCACTATAAGGCTTCCGATACAGATATTTGTTATGCCAAGAAATGCAACTGTCTTCCCTGCTAAACTGACACCAAGTACAGCAAAAGCAACAACCAAGTGAGAAAAGCAAAGCCATTTGCTCAGTTTGGAATGAGAATGTAGCACTTGATGGTTCTGCTGCTGTAAGTTTTTCAACAACAAACTAAAATCTGACTAAGAAAATGAATGTACTGAAGCCATAAGTAAGAATAAGAGTAAAAATGCTGTTATTGCTGCACAGAACTTTTTGGATAATCTTAACAGTTGGAACCCAAGCAAAACAAGAAATCAAAGTTGCATTTTTTTGTATGAAATATAAACTTTTAGTCGTGATTTGTTATTATTATCGGTATCGACATCTGTATCGGTATCGTATCGTATCGGTTTACCTTTCATCGGTATCGTATCGTATCGGTTTACCTTTCATCGGTATCGTATCGTATCGGTAAAAAGTCATATCGGCCGATCCCTACAATTCACTAACAAACAAAAGGGCCTCACTAAATAAATTTTTTTTATCACACACATGTACGAGTACCGAACTCTGTATCTCTTGCTGTAATTAATAACGTTCGTACCAGATACTGCAAGGAAGTCATCAATGGTGGTAATGTCGTCCACGGCTTCGGTGAGGACGCGCACATGGTTCTCCCAGGCTTCTTTGAAGACATCCATGTTTTCTTGAGCTACCTTTGAACGGGGTCTCGCAGCTAAAATTCTGGCAGCATTTATGACCTGTGAAAACAAATATGACCACCATGTTATCGTTATAAATACCTCAAACACGCCTTTACCGATATAGGCCCACTCCTCCACTGGCTTAGTTAAAGAGCGAGCATATCAACAAGGCTGGCTTATGTCAGTGATATGAAGATTCTCCCAGAGAACTTGTTCTCGCCAGAAGAATCTAAGTTCTCTGAGTCGAATCCGACGAAACTGTGTTACAAGATTGGGATCCTTCCCTATGCCTACGGTGCGTTTTTACCTCATTAATGCAGTCATTTATGCAAAATATTGCGTCACTTTCGCCTCTATCCCACTTCCCCCTACCCTGCTCGCGTCCACTCACTCTTTTCTTACTGCGAACGCACGATTCCATGCAGGGAGGCGGGCGGGCCGTGTTTTGTAACACAGTTTCGTCGGATTCGACTCAGAGAACTCAGATTCTCCTGGCGAGAACAAGTTCTCTGGGAGAATCTTCATTTCTCCATCGCAGAATCCTCCTCACTGTGTTACAAGATTGGGATAGATTAGGAAGCAGTGCACACCTCGGAATCGCTCCGAAGATGGCTGTGGTGACCTCGGTCCCACTTGGTAATCATCCAGTACCTACACCCCAAACCACCCAGGGACCCCACTCATCCGCCACCTCGGCGTCCAAGTAAGGGTCCCAGAGGAGGGCCCCTGCGCTCCGCAAGGGATACGGCCCTTCCCTGGCGCAGGCCAACAGCCGGACGAACCAGGCTGCACACCGCCAGTCTGGTGTCACCAGTACTGCCCATCTTACGCGATCCACGATGAGCTTGTCTATGCAACGTCCAATTAAAGGACAAGGGGGAAAAAGGTATGGAAAGAACAGGCCCCAGTTAACGCTGAACGCATCCACAAACTCTGCCCCTGGGCAGCGTCCCCACGACCCAAACCGCTGCAATTGGACACGTCCACCTCTGGGGTCCCAAACCACCTACAAATCTTCCGGAACGCCGCAGTACACAATCGGAAGTCAAATCTGTCCCAGAAATTTCGAGACAGACCATCCACTGTCACGTTCAATTTCCCCGGCACAAATGCCGCCTGTACCACACAATTCAACTGACTTCTACGCTGCTCTAGGCTACGGACCATGGCATTAAGCATCTGGAACTTCGTCCTCCCTTCATGATTCACATACGCCACGGCCACCATGTTATCCGAAAGGATTCGTACTACCCGGCCCCTGACCAGGTCTCCAAAAACGTCTAGCGCTTTCAGCATAGCCAATAATTCTCTGGCATTAATATGCAATGCAGCCTCCCCGGGTTGCCACCTTCCCTGCGCCTGCGAATCCCCTATGGCCGCTCCCCAGCCCATGTCCGAAGCGTCCGTTGCCACCACTACTGCGGCCTCCATAGAGACCCAGGATTTTGCTACCACCGGGCGACTCAAAGCCCTCTCCCACCAGTTTAAATCCTCGCAAGACCCTCGCGAGAGGCTTCCTCCGTGCACGTCTGCACGATACCAGGTCACCAGGTCGTATTGCCACCAACGCGTGTGCAACTTGCCGTTCTCCACAGCTCACAACAAACTTTCCGCCAGGCCCAACAACCGTTGAAGCTCTTTAACAACCGTGACCGGGTTCCGTTGCAGTCCCGCAACCAATCGTACCATACGAGCCAGTTTTTCAGGTGGCAGCACAAAACGGGCTGACTTCAGATCCAACATCATACCCAAAAATGTCAAACCCTGCGACAGCACCGGAACACTCTTACCATAATTTACGAAAAAACCTTACTTCCGCAAGGTTTCCAATACTCTCCGCACATCATGCCGCACACTTGCTGCGGACGGACTTATCACTGCAAAATCATCCAGGTAAACGAAAACTAACACACCGGCCCGGCGCAAGAAGCGCCTCACCACTGACATAAGCTTCATAAAAGTACCCGGGGCCGAAGCCAAACCAAATGGCAACACAGAAAAGCGGTACAAACAACCCTGCCAGGAAAACATTAACAACCGTCGTGCACCATCCTTTATTGCCACTGCATAATACGCTTGAGACAGATCGATGGTTGCCATCCACCACCCTGGCTGTAAATGCTCTACTACCCGTGGTAATGTATCCAAGGAGCACTTTCTTACCACTACAAACTCATTCAAGCCTTTCAGATTCAAAATTATCCTGATCGACCCGTCCGGGTTTGAAACTGAAAAAATCGGGGAAACAAATCCTACACTCCCGTTTTTCACCCTCTCAATAACACCTTGAGCTAACATCTCGCTCAATTTCGGGGCAATCTCTTTTGCATCGTCAAATAATGGCGGTCTCGCCGAAACCGCCCTCAGCGGTGGCGTATTTCCTAACTCTAGACCAGCTCCGTCTACAATTTCCAACACCGCCGGCGACGCCCCAATGGCCGCCCACTCTGCACGACGGCCCCTCAAACTTCCGGCACGCCATGTGCCCAACATTTTTAAGCTCCGTTCCAACTTTCCGTTTACAAACAATCCAACCGCCCATACAACAAAAACACCTATGCACGCTCGGTAGAGCCGATGCCAAAGCACGCCACCGCGTACCGTATCGCCCAAAAAAAAAATTATTAAACCGAGCCAATCGCACGTTTTTCCACCACCAACAACAACTCTTTTCCACAGTCCGCCACTTGCGGTTTCCGTCGGTTCGGTCAGTCACCGACTCCGACAATGGGTTTCACATCTGAACTCCCAAACACACGTTCTCCTCCACTATCATTACTCTCCAAATACGGCTACACGAACCAAAAATAAACACCACGAACCTGACAATCCGTACTAAACCACTGCCGCCACGTTCTCAAGCAATTATATCCACGTGCGGGCGCACTTGGCCGGCTTAACAAGCCGCCACGTGGTTCGTCCTCGCCAAATCTGCCGACACCATGCCGGCCGCCATCTTAATACTCTCCAACCAGTCTCGACAGAAAATACTCACCACCAACCGCTTAACCTCGTAGCCAGCCACGCTGCTTGCCTTGAAAGATGGCGCACTCCAGTTCAACTGGGAAAACGGCCGTCTGAAACGAATTCCTATTAGCAATTCAACAATCTCAGCTCCAGAATTTCTGACTGCACGCACCAGCGGCAAGAAAAAGAGTGAGTGGACGCGAGCAGGGTAGGGGGAAGTGGGATAGAGGCGGAAGTGACGCAATATTTTGCATAAATGACTGCATTAATGATGTAAAAACGCGCCGTAGGCATAGGGAAGGATCCCAATCTTGTAACACAGTGAGGAGGATTCTGCGATGGAGGACTGGGGATGTATTGGGTTGATAGTTCGAATGTGGGTCACGCCTTGTTAAAACGCAAGGGTTTAAAAATCAGCGTACATTTACGTAATTTCTAGAGTACGATTTTACCCACTCTTTTCTTGAAGAAGAGATTGGTGATTTGACAAAAATTAACGATGCTGTATCCCCACTTTTTAGCACCTGGTATTGCACTTTTAACTATATTAGACAATATTACCCGAGTCCAGAACGTGACAAAAGTGGGAAAATAGAGAATGATTCAACAAAAGGTAGGAAGCAAGGAAAGAGTGGGAACACACCCCTGCAATTTTAAGTACCATACTGGCCTGAATATTCGTATTATATTCACATCCAAATCCATAACTCGGCCAAATTTTGACCTACTTTGACGTTTGAATACACCATTCGAATCGTTTTTTCGAGAGCCATTGGTGCTAATAAGAAAAGAGTAGCTTAAATAGTGTTTGAATTATTTAGCAAAAACTAGAATACTGTATAACCAAAATTGTACCTTAAAAATTGTTCAGAGTCCACAATTAAAACAAATAAACCCTATAATGACAAAAATTATGATTCCGAATCGGCATTGGATGAACTATTCTATAATATCAACAATATTGGTAATAGAGGCATTGGCAGAATCTTGGGTGAAAATCGTCCGCTTTATAATCGCGCCCATTTATTTTGTTGAATTTATAAGCCCAGAATGGCAATTCGCCTTATATTCGAGCCGCCTTACAATCGGGTCATCATGGTACTTTATTGAGAATGTGCAGGGGTTTACAGTTTTTTTTGGCAATGCGAGGTGCTACACAGCGGTTTCTATTAAGATAGGCCGGCATATTAATCCCAAAGCAATTTATTTGTAGGGTATTTGAGAACAATGCCCTCACGTCTTATCATAATGCTTTCTCATTCATTGGCTTCTGCTGAACTACCAGCTTCACAGTATAGCTTGGTAGACGCATGTGCAAAATCAAAACTTTAGATTAGATTTGATTTTAGCAGTACGAGAAAGCCTGCCAGGACAAGAAACAGCTGCTGGTATCAGCGAATCTGTACCGGGTTAATTTCCAAAACTAAACATTATGTTTAACGTCTAAGTTCTTTAGTAAATGAGTTCAAGTGCAATTACGCTATTTAACCCTTTTGAGTCCGAGCCATTTTTTCAATTCGCGAGCGAGAAAGTCCATGGCCGCAACATGGATGCCATGAACAAGTTGCATGCCTCACGAAAATAAATTGTACTAAAAAAACTACGCGGTCTTGGCGTATAAAAATTCGCAGACGTAATAATTATATTGTAAATTATTGAATAGAAATATAATTGGGACCATCGTCTTACGTTTTCTTTATTTAAAAAAATCCTAAAGTTCGACTATGTAAACAGCGCTAACGAAAGTTTCAACTTACAGTACTCGGACTGATAACATCCACTCGATATTCTTCCGTCACAACGCCTGTTATTACTTCCGAAATCATTATTTTACGTTTTATTACCGTAAAAATAGTTTAAAGTTGCTTTATTCCCCCAATATTTACGATCGCCGTAAGCTCACTACCATTTCGTCCTGAGCGGCCATATTGACCGGCTGCCCGCAAGCGAACGCGCTCCTGCTAGCGCCAATGGATACGACCTTGACTCGCTTCGCGTGACGTCACGAATGAACGGCCGATGGGTCACGTGCCGCGAACGAACCAATCAGCGCACGCTATAACACGCGATCGGGAAGAATTTGAACAAGGGCGGTTGAAACAGCACTTTTCATTCGAGGAATACAGGCAGTGACGTTGGAGTTGATGACATCATTTTTCGCGGGCTAGAAAATTGGGAATCCCCTCTCTCGAACAAGCTCAAGATGGCGGCTGCACGTTTCGTAGTTCCGGAGATACGATCGTTTGAACCGAGGACTGTTTTCAGCAAACAAACACAATTTTCACGTAGATTTTGGCCACGATGCCAACAATAACATCGACTTAAGGTAATAAAAAGATGATTTGAATTAAATAAACCAAAATAAACCTTAAATATACGTTCCAAAATACCTACTTCAATCGGAGTTACCCTCCGATGTTCGCAATAGGATTTTTTTTTTAAAACGGGGCGTAGAACTGAGCGAAACGATGTATCGTTCCTCGGACGTTTTCGGCGTAATTTTTGTGCAACGATGCATCGTAGCTCGGACTCAAAAGGGTTAAAATATTGAAAAAAATTAGCCTTGCTACAAATTGGCTCTTTGTGCTATCTATGTATAATGTAACGTTTCTACTTCTACATTATTTAGTTTTAGACTGGTATTGTCATGAAACCAACAAAGTATTTGTACGTAACCAAAAGTAAAGGTACCAATCGGGTTAAACGAGAACCGGTATCAATCATTATTGGAAAACGTGGTGCAGGCAAAGCTTTAATTTAATCTTATTTTATAAAGCAAACATTCCTGGCGAATACAGATTTACCATGAACAAATTTTTTGGTTCTCGGCTAGTGCGGGTCACAAAGATTTTGACCTGCACTAGCAGAGAAACAAAAAAATTGTTCATGGCGATTATGTGTTCATTGTCACCTTACAATGTTACATTCAAGAAATCGCTTTTTTTCAATGTAGTATTTTTTTTTAATATCAACGAAAAGAAGCAGAAACAATGAGCCCAAAAATGTACACATACACGACAGGTGCGGTATGCTAGGTATCTCATGGCAGTTTCAAGTGATCACACTATCAGGCATCAGCCTGAAAAAGGATTGACAGCATTTAAAACTATTTACCTGTGGGCACACGTTTTCGATTTGAGCAGCAGCATACCGCACCATCTTTACACCGTCTTCATTACTGGACATGGAGCAGGCAAGATTGGCAACCTAGACGAAAATTTAAAAAAATTTCAATTTACCAACATTCCAATTTCCTTTCTCACAGACTATACCAGGCATAAATAATTAATAATACATGCTTATTTATGTACGTGCTTTACTGAACCAAACAGGGCATTCTTCCTTACGCTCATTGTTGAGCATAAGTGTAAAAAGACCTAGTGAACATTTCAATTCAACCGAATACTTAACTTGCCGAATACCAAATATACCACCGAATAGTTAAACTGCCGAATATCAAATTCCAAATATTCGGCACCAGACAATTTACATATTCGGCCGAATACCGAATTATTCGGACGAATACTTAACAGAATTCTTTGCCGAATACCTGTAAATCAATGATCATTTTTCCTTCTTTTAGGAATGTCAGAAGACAACTCCTCACAAACCAAAAATTAAATGCTTAGCTAAACGTTCTTACATTAACACAATTGCATGAATATATACTAAAAAAAATATTCGGCCGAATACCAACAAATCTTGCCACTATTCGGCAGAGTACCGAATATCATTATTCGGCCAAAATCAGTATTCGGCCGAATACCGAATATCGTTATTCGGCCAAAATCAGTATTTGGCCGAATAGCAAATACTTGAATTTTGGCCGAATAGGCCGAATACCGAATAATTGCCGAATATTCGAGGCATCCCTAATTTCAAGACTTTGATCCAAGTTCATACACAACAAAGGCTTCTCAAGGACAACTGAAAGCAAATTTCAATGCTCTTCGATGTCTTTGTTCAACAAATTATTAAAATTGTCCAATAAATTCCAGTTTTTTGCCAGCCCATACAATTCAATACAGGTACTAGAATGTCCATATTGGCTTTACTGTGTTCATTTATTTCTAAAATTTACTCCGAATTTAATTTATTTTCTCTAACAATTTTATAGTATGGAGCTAAACCTTTCAAGGCTAAATCGGATACCACAAATAAGTTGTTAACACGCAATTACAAATTTAAAAAAAAATGTTAAATATGATGTTTGATTCAAGCAATAAGTGACAAATTTGGTACCGCTAAAAGACACTGGTGAGAAGCGACTGGTGCTACAAACGCTACAACTCAGTTATTTATCTTAGTAGTTGTGCATGATGTGTTACGGTTTTATTTATTTCTTTAAACGGCTTTCAACTAGGAAGTGATTATAAGGCAAGAAGAAAGGGAAAAGCCAAATTTCACCACTGGCAAACCTGGGGCTAACAGCACTCGGGAGCGGAAGATACGAGGCACCAACACCAGTACCAAACCAGGTCGAGGACAGTAAGGGCCCGAGCCACGAAAGGAGATGAAAATCGGGAGACGAATGAAGATGAAGATCAGCAACCAGAATAGGAAAGCAGGAGAGGAGGGGTAGAAGACAACACAGACTTTGATGTGGAAAGACTACCCAATGCCACCGGGGTAGTCTATTGGATTCCATGTGTGTGTGTGTGTGTGTGTGTGTGTGTGTGTGTGTGTGTGTGTGTGTGTGTGTGTGTGTGTGTGTGTGTGTGTGTGTGTGTGTGG
>JAHWFP010259381.1:14089-28917 GCA_023313725.1 Lithobius niger | reverse complement strand
ATAGCAATTGACTCTAAACCCCTCAAGTGTCTGTCATTTGTGGAATTGGACACTAGGAGGGCTGATGTTTTGTCCCAGAGCAGTGCCCATGTTGCGAGTCGCGATGCTGCTGGTAACCACTCTGTTACTGTTATCCGCCATATGTTGCTTTACTCTTTCAACTACGCCCTTGCGTGTCTCCCCAATATATACTTCATCGCACTCACCACATGGGACTCTAACCACTCCCTCAGGTGTATTGTGGACCGTCCGTAATTCACTTTCCGTCTCTTAAGGGGGTTAGAGTCAATTGCTATTGAACATGAGTTATTGGGAGGGCAACCCCTCATGAATCTCCATGGGCCTTCCTTTCCTGCTATTAAATACCTCGTCAGCAGAAGATTTGGAGAACAAACTTACCTTTAGGCCATTAAAAAAAGAAAAGTTGGTTCTCAGGCCCTCCCGCACCGATTTTTTGACGGGAAATAAAAAGAAACGACGCGGCAAAAGTAGAAGTTACAGATCAAAAAGGGTCATTAGTAAGAAATAAAAATATAAAATTACCATACTTATCGTTAAATAATTGTATGCACATGTGGTAAGCAGAATTACAAGGCAGTGTTCTTTATTTTGCCTAAAATAACAAATTATTCCCCAAAATGTATGTAAAAATAGGGCCGAAAAATAAAAAAGTAAAAAATAAAATTCCGCCCGCCCGCATGGATTTCAAAAGAAAAATGCCCGAGAACCAACTTTCTTTTTTTAAATGGCCTTAAATGGCATCCGCAGCTTAGAGATGATCGTGGGCCTCCTAAATACAGAGGGCCACAGACGCGTCAAGTTTGAATCGTTCTCGATTGAATTCGATCCATCTGAAGAGTGCATCTAATTATGTAGACTGTAGTTCACACGTTTCTTGCTGCCTGACGACGATAGGAGGACTGAAAATGTTTATTTTCGGGTAATGCCTATCGAAAATTCGCAATACTGATGCGATGAGTATTGACATTTTTGAGTTTGAGCGTCATTTGTTTACTCAATATTTCTATAACTCAAAGTAAAATAGTCAGATTAAGGAGTCGATGCCAAACAGTGTAGAGGGATGTCAATAACACTACTGAACACTGAAGAATCGGCATATAAAATAATTAGTAACTTGGTGACACTCCAATTCAAGACCAGACTGGTAGCAAGCTGGAAAAAATTCCTTCTCTCACCACCAACTATGGAGGATGAAACATATGAAGAATCACTGGCTATGAGCAGCACGAACACCAGCTTGGAATGCTGACTCGGGGCCGACTGTGATGTGATGAGGGGGAAGTTTGAATTTTGGAAGATTGTTGGGTTTGGAAGGAATGAGATTGTGGGTGCTAGTGGCTTAACTGCCTGAAGAAGACAACCAGTAAAGGTTGTTGAAAATCAGGGGGTGTGCGATACCATGTTTTTCAGTTCAATACCGATACCAATACTTTATTAATCTGAGTATCGGTATCGCGATACTTTCTCGATACCGATACTTTCTCGATCGCGATACTTTCTCGATACTGATGCTTTTTCGATACCGATACTTTTTTCGATACCGATTCTTTTTTCGATATTGATACCTTTTTAAAGAAAGCAGTAGGAATAAACAAATTCAAATGACATCTGTAGCTTCCTTTATTCCTTCATTACAATTTCCGTTCACAGAAAAAAAAAAATTATTAATTTTAATTAGTGTGTCCTACAGACAACTGTTCAGCATAGAAATTAAAAAATAAGCTCGGACTAGGCTACATGGAATTTACTTGCATTTTTATGTATTTGACATTACAAATAAAGCAATACAGAAAAAATTATATATTATATGTAATTATGAAACAAAAAATCAATTTTTTTTCCTTTTTTTTTTTTACTCGAAAGACTTTCTGGTTTTCTTCACAAACAGACATTAACAGTACATTTTTTAAATATATATTTTATAAAATCATATTAAATTTATGCATGAAAATATATATGAATTTAATATTTGTAATTTAATGACACAAACATATCCAGTTTAATAAAAAAAAAATTCAATTTAAGTTTAAAACAAGATAGTTACAAAAGATTGTTCCTGCCAGGATCTACGCCTAATGCTTAGTGAAGCTAACATGCCTAAAGATCTTTGCTTTCCGGAATTTATTTTTTTTAATTATGTATACAAATATAAATAAAATATTTTTTAAATATATAATTTATTAACACAAAAGAATCAGTTTAATTTCAAAATTTTTAATTAAGTTTAAAAAAAAATGAGTTACTTTTATTTTTAAAAAAAGTACCCATCATGCACTGCACCAGGGTAGAAGAATGTATAAGGTAGTGCCACTTTTTCTCTCACAACGGTAAACATTTTGGACCAAAGATGTACCGGCTTTCAACGATTTACCGCCAGAGGGCGCTGTCCTGAAGTAAAGGGAAGCACAAAGCATCATGGGGATCAAAACTATTTAGCTTCACTAAAACAAATTGATCACAATAAGAATACAAAATTAATCGGCTTAAAATATATCGTAATTCAGATTAGGACATTAAAATAATTTTAAAGAAGATCATAACTGGCTGAACAAGTTTTATTTTAAAAAACCAACATTCAATTTTAAAACGGGTTGTCGTTACGAGTGGAGCTAATTATCAAACACGGTTTTGTGTTCGGAGAACATTCAAGTAGCGTCGTCATCGGCCGGTCAGGCTGAAGCTTCTATGATGGTTTACGCTTAGTGTAACGAACTGTACACAGTTTGAATCGAACACTGAATAGGTTCTTCAATTTCGGATGTTGCCCACGCACGAGTATTTCGTCTGTTTCCGCAGGTATTGTCGCTATTATCGTGGTTACCATGGCAACGATGATGCCATGTTTTATTTCAAGTTTCCCTTCCTACCCGGACCAGACAAGTGCTGCCTTCTGGTGCAGTTGGTGGAAGCAGGTCTTTTTTACCCCCAGTTTTCAGAAAAGCGTCACTACCTACTTAATCTACCCTGCACTGCACTGTTCAATTTCAAGATGGCTGCTCATGCACTAAAAAGCTACTGAAGAACAACAGAGTCCAGCAACGTTATAATAATAAAGTTTTGGCTTCCATAAACAGTCAGCAATCAACTGTAACTTATTCTGTTCCAGTAATCATCGTTCTTCTTGGGATTTGGTGATTTATTTGGTGGAGTCAATAGGTGGGTGGCCATTAAAAACGTGTGAAACTGCTGCATTTGTTACTGTTAGGCTACTATACGTTAGACCTATCGGTTAGAGATCTACAACGATGTAAACTCTTTAAATTAATTTTCTGTTCCAAAACCTATTAGATACTCTCTTAATACTGCAGTATTTTTAAACCAACGATACTTTTTCGATACTACCGAAAAATCTATACCACGATTTGAATTTCGATACTAGTACCGATACCAATAAAGTATCGGTATCAGTATCAAAATTCGATAGTATTGCACACCCCTGTTGATAATTTGCAGGTTTTGAGATGAAAACCTTCACTTTTGGTTCAGTGTTATTGAACAGCGAGTACTGTATTTGTTTAAAAGTACGTCTTTCAACATAATATTTCACGTTGATCAACACGGAAACCAGAAGCGCAAATTTCAGTTGTGGAAATTGAGGAGTATTCCAGGAGTTAAAAGGACATACCTTCTCACTATTCTGCCGTGCTTGGCCAAAGGACCTTAACCACAAAATTCAATTTTTTTTTTAGTTAAGCACATGAAAGGTCTGAACTCATTGTCAGCAACAGTGTGTTTAAAGTGCCTTTACTACATTCCTTCACTGCGAAACACTTACTAACATAGGCCTTATCGTTATCTGCACAATCAATGACCAACATCCGGCCTTAACTTCGGAAAAACAAGGTTCCACTATAATGACAATTCTAACGAACTGTTACAGTGCCTCTTCTATGGCCCTTAAAGAAACGATGCAAGCAAGTCATTGTCTAGCTTTCGATTAAAAAAAAAACATGAACTAACGTTTGAATCCTAATTAGCTAGAACAAAGCCTAGCGTAACACAGGCAAACCAGTCTTGAAACAGTTGATATTATTGCTTTACTGCGCGACGTTGCCGAGTTCATTTTTCGTATGGTTTCCATGTGCAAGATAGTTTTGCTATATACATAACCCACCTAAACGTTGCAAAAGCTATAATGATTGGGATGCATGGCAATGGTGAGAGGAATTAAGGCGCAAGGTACTGACGGGGAATTGGAGCAGTATGAAAAACTGACAAGCAACAATTTAAGGAAGATGGAGAATTTTTAATGAAAATCTTTTATGCAGGCACAAATCAACTTTTGAACAACTGCTGGAACAGATGTGTCGAACATACCTCCACAAGCTTGTTGGCATGTTCAGTGAACACCTGAGCGTACTCTTCAACTTCCTTCTCGTTGCCGGCTTTGGCCGCTTCTATTAGGACAAGCAGAGGAACGTTGGTCTCCAAGAAGGAATCTGAGACGTGGTCCACCACAGCCTTGCGCAGCTGGCGGCGCAAGTCGCGGGTTTTGCGGCACATATGCTCAATAGCCTTGTCCAGCGACTCCGTCGGTTCCTTCTTGCCGGCCTAAGAAAAATTAGTACGGGGCAAAATTAAAGGTTATTAAAGGAGAGCAGGAGTAACTTTGCTATTTACAGAAAAAAAAAATATTAATTATTAAACAAAAAGGCTGTGGCTAATAGTTCCGGCCACTTGCTGGGCTTTTTTTTTAATGAGCCAAATGAAAGCAAAAAAAAACCAGCAAAATTACCATAAACAGTTCTTGAAAGTATTTATTTTTTATTTTGACAGGTGGCCTATCGATTATAAACTGAAGCAGCACAGCAAAGGTTTGGCAAAAGCATAAAAATTACGGCACCAGATATTTCGTAACCTTTACGAAAAGTATAGCGATTCCGCTGGCACGTATGTGGTCCATTCTACACTGATGAAGACAGCGTGGGTATGATCGTTCAGAAAAAATGATGTAGGGTCAAGGATAACTTGCATCTAAGACTTATTTCTCCTCATCAGTCAGACATTATGTCTGCCAAGAGTAACTCGACATCAGGTAATTGACGTTTACACAAAGTGGAAATTACACTTAGTAACTTGAGGCCTAAAAGGAAAATGGATGACCGAAGCACATGTTCAGTTAATGTGTTAAATGCAGAAAAAAGGTAAACAAATAATGCACAAACAAAAAAGGCAGTTCACTCCAACATTGGATTAACACCATCAAAACGCTCGGTATTGTTCAGCACAAAGTAACTGTATGTCACTTAAACATACTGTGGTTAAGTAACCACTTTTAGAAGAGGTTTTACTAAACGAAATGTGGAATAGTGATTCAGATTAGATTGCGTGGACAAATACAATCGTGGAGAAAATAAAAAGATGTTGACCGGATTACTTTTGCAACATGATGGCCTAATAATTAGCTTGTTAACACACGTAAAAGACAAACATTATAAATTATGTGATCTGGAGCAATTCTATTTTGAAGCAGCAATGTTTTCATGGAAGCTACCATGTTAACCCCTTGGAGACCAGCATCCAAACACAAAACTGCACACGCCGAACCAACAGCTCTTGAGGACTAACGGACTATAATGCAAACTTCTACAAACGCATGTTCATACCTGGTTCAGCTTGCTACCACTTCTACTACAAACTCATGTTTGTACCTGGTCGCGAAGGGGTTAACAGAAATTCTGCATACCGGGTGACACTGTAGCGCTACGCCTCTGCTAATTCCTAAAACCTTCAGAATTTGCTATGCTACTAGGACCGTAGTCCCAGTAGCAAACTACAACTTGACTCGCTTGCAAAGCGAAAAATAAACTGAGCCTTACATTAGCCATGTATTCCGAGAGCAAGTCCTGCAATGCCTGTCGTACGGCATTACATTCGGCCACAATGCGCTCACGGCGCTCGTCTCGGGTGCACGACGAGTCAGCCATGAGGGCCGCGCCGCTGAGGATGCTCTCCAGACGCTCCTCCAGGGACGGACGTGAACGCACTTCGTTGTACGTGAGGGGGTCCATAATAATTCTTTCCTATTAAAATAAACGGACGAAAAACTTTCAAATTCAAAAAAATACTATGCAACAAAAAACCTTAAAACCTCATCACAAATCACAAATCAGTAATCCACACTTACGTCAAAGTCATCCAGAGCAGCCGCAAGCTCTCCTGGGCCATCATACGGTTGGATAACTGCAGCAGTTCCAGATGCTTTGCCCTGGGCAACGTCTGAGATGGTGTTCACGGCTTCGCACACCTGCTTGTACACATAGTCGCGGTTGGCCTTCGCAGCTGCTAGTTCCGGATGTCGTACATACGCCTGAAGTAGAACACAACTATTTTCATATAGAAAACTTAACTATTCATACTTCAATTAAAATTATTTAAACTTTCACTGCTGTTGATCGGATATTATAGACAAATGTGTGTTACGAACATGACTGCGATAATTAGCACATTGCTCGCACACTTGTACTACTCAAGTGAGTTAACATTAACAACTACATGTTTGTTCATGCTGTTCAGGGGCCTCTGCGGCGACCCCTCACAACGTTCACAACATGCCTGCCATCATGCATCTGCGATAAAGTTATAAAATGACTGAGACTCTGTGCTGAAATGGAGATCACTAAGAAACTACCAAATACAACAAGGATGAAATATACAAGGAATAGGTTCATACTATCCAGGAAATAGGCATAGAGCTTGAAACAATCTGACAAATATACATCACTGACCAACTGAAGTAGTCATTGAAACGAAAATGTCAGACGAGTGTACTCTATTTGAAACTTATGTAACTACATTACATCTAACAAACAAAACTTGCTTGGTTTACGGGCGAGGTTGCAAGTTCCAGGCCACCAGGCATTTATTTTATTTTTACTTTAACTGACCACATTTCTTTGATATTTGAGCTCAAAGCTTGAAGAATAAGTAGTCAGCAAAAAAAAAATATTTTGCAAATATGTTACGTTTTCTTCGTTTTTTGCTAAATAACTTCCTAGTGGTTTGAGCTAGAGGCTTTAAATTTGCACCATTGAAAAGCTCATTTTGAATCAAGTTTTTAAGTGGTTGGACAAAGAAGATTCGGATAAAAATGTTTGACCGGCAATAATTTAAGGCACCTGTACGCGCCTGTAAACTAAATGTTAACCTAGCATTGACTTATACATGTAAATTCGTGTAAGGTTGCCAAGTATGTGAAGCAAATACTCGCATATATGAACTGGATCAACGAGATATTTTAGAAGGAAACAGAAACAGAGCTCTAGTAATGGCAGGTAACACCCGGGAATCATCCGGGAAAACTATCATCACACCGAGGAAAGGGGGGGGGGGGGGGGGGCGAAGTCGTGTCTAGAACACACCAGCATAAATCTTCACTGAAGACGGCTGTTAGTCTCAAATGAACATTTACCTTAGAAGCAGTTAATAGCATCATACTGTGCTTCTTTAGAACTGCACGTGCAGCTGCAAGATCATCCCGAAGACGAGGATCCTTCAATTCCTAAATATTTATAAAAATACCAAAAATGTATTACTGCAACAGCAAGCGACAAAACATGTGGCTCTAACGTCGGTGTCAATAACCATACTTACGGCTTGGCGCTTGGCAGCCTGCTGGATTAATTCCACGGCGTTCCGACCAAACTGTTTGAAGGAATCAAGCAGTTCCGACTGGCTGGAGGCGTTCTTCACTTTCTCCAAATCATCTTCAACCTGGAGAAGTCGAAGTCTATTTTAAATACTTAAACCTTATTATGTAGAGACGCTGCTGACGTCTGCTATTACAGTGTTGAGTATTTAATAAGGCAGTATTTTATTAAGACAGTCTTTTTTTTTTTTTTTTTGGTAGAATGAGTTTAGCATTTATATTTTCCTAAAATACAAATTTGAAAATTGGTCAGTAAGTATCACAGTGTCAGCCTTGAGATACTCTAATGAAAAAACCTAAATGTTGGGGGGGTTAAAAATTGGTTTCTATCGTCTTACGAAAATTTATACTTCCTGTAAATTTAATTGCATTCAGTTCCTGAGTGCTCTTTAGTTGCTTGAGGTTTTTTCGCTCTCCAGATACGACCAGTGCGCAACCCCACTGCGCATGCGTCAATGCGCAGCCCTCCTATAAAACGTGACCGGCGCGTCGGTCGGCCATCGCTTTCCTCTCGATATGTCAACCATGATGGTGGCTCAAGAGGGGAGGTAGGGTGGGTATTTACAGGTAGTATAAATTTTCGTAAGGCGATAGAAACCAATTTTAACCCCCCCAAAATTTAGGTTTCTAGTCGTTGGCAGAAAATTTCTACTACCTGTAAATTTAATTGCATTTACAGTTGACCTCGTCAATATAGGTGGCGGGCACCATCATGGCGAGTTACCCCGGGTTGCGTACTGGTTCCCCCAAAAGTTAAACGAAAACTTTGCAGTTTATTAAGGTAAAACAGAAACAGTCATATCGGATCTCTTTCGTAAGTGAAACTTGTGATCCTTGTCAGACCTGTTTGCCTTGTCTATCTTGCAACAAATGTATTATTATTATAAATGTGGTGGCCCTGAAAAGGGCCGTTTGTTTATACGAGTCATGCATCCGTCAGGGGTCTTCGACTTGCTTCCGTCTTCTGGAGGTCTCTGTTTCTGTTGTAAGTGCTTAAAGGGGGTTGACTAAACTTCTGGCAGTTACGATGGAGCCAAGTCGGTGTAGATCTCCTTCCTGTCTTGTCATGTCACGGAAGTAGTGGCTGGTGAAGACAGTTTGGCTTCTCCAAGAAGTGGCTTCAAGGATTTCAGCGATGGAGACATGGTTATGAAAAGCCCAGGAGGTTGAAAGTGCCCTTAGTTCGTGTGCGATGACTTTGATGTTGTTGTCGGTGCAGCTGATGCTTTCATCTTCGTAGGCTCTAGTGATTACCGTTTTGATCCAGTTGGATTTCTTGGCGGCTGAAGTTACGTTGGTCCCTTTGGTGAAGGGTAGAAAAAGTTGCAGACGACTACGCCGACATTCAGGGTCCGCTGTTCGTTTGATGTAATATCGGAGTGCTCGAACGGGACAAAGTGTTCTTTCTGGTTCTTCGTTGTAGACGTTTGTTAATGCTGGAATAATTATGGGTTTGGAGGATTCGGAAGGTTTTTGAGTTTTGGCACGGAAGTCAGGTCGTGGTCTGAGGTGGATAAATCTGGAGTTGTCAAAGAAGAAGCAGTAGGCTGGGTCGCTTGAGAGCGCCTGCATTTCGCTGGTTCGTAGACTTGCTGCAAGAGATGTGAGGAATACGGTCTTCCGCGTTAAATGATTAATGTGGCAGGTTTGAATAGGTTCGTAAGGTTCCTTGGTTAGGGATTCTCAGACCAGAGGTAGATCCCAATTGCGGAAATTTCTGATACACGGAGGAACGTTCGTTTTCGTAGGACCTCAGAAGGGAAGTGATACGGTAGTCTTCAAGCAGGTGTCGGTTTCCTGCGGCTTTGAGAACGGTGTTAAGTGCAGATCTGTAGACTAGAATGGTGGAACCTTTGAGGTTGTCTTTGAAAAGGTCATCAAAAAATGCTAAGAGTTGCTGAATAGGGGGATTGATTGGATTAACTTTCTTTCGCTTACACCAATGAAACCAGCATTCCCAGTGTCCGTTATATAATTTGTTTGTTGATTTTCGTAGAGCTTTGCTGGCGATTCTGGTGGCCTGTTCTTCAAAAATTCCAGCCTCTTTGATGAGTTTGATGATAGTAGCCACCCGTGCAGATGTAAGGTCTTGGAGTTCAGGTGGAATTTGGTTCCTTTCTGTTGTGAGAGGAGGTCTGGGTAGTGTGGAAGTTCTCTTGGGAGATCTATGAGGAGGTTCAGAAGTTGAGGGAACCATGGGGCTGCAGGCCAGTTCGGTGCGATTAGTAGGAAGGTCCCAGGAGTTTGTTCGATCTTCGTGAGAATGGTTGGGAGAAGTTCGAAGGGTGAGAAGACGTAGGCATAAAGGTTCTTCCATGGGAAGGTTAGAGCATCGACGGCGCAGGCTTTGCTGTCCGGAACCGGGCTGATGAATTGGGGAAGTTTGGCATTGTGCCTCGTGGTGAATAGGTCGATCATGGGTTTCCCCCAGATGTTGAAGAGATATTCGCAAATTGATGTCTTTAGGGTCCATTCATTCCCCTGAAGGTGGCTTGCTGCGAAATAAGGCATCCGCCATGACGTTCCGGTTTCCTGGGATATGGAGAGATTGGATGGACGTGTTGAGTTCTTGACAGAGTTGGAAGATGGCTGAGGTGATTTGGTGTAGAGTACGAGAACAAGTTCCACCTTCCTTGCGGATGTAGGCAACAGCGGTGGTGTTGTCTGACTGGACTTGGACTATTTTGCCTGCTACAAGGTGCCGAAAGTGATTGAGGGCGTTGTAGATGGCTTTCATTTCGAGAATGTTGATGCGATCCGAAGTGTTTGGGGGCCAGGCGCCGGCAATCTCGTGATCCTGGATGTGGGCACCCCATCCTGTTAAGGAGGCATCCGTGAGAAGCAGGAGGTCTGGGGTGGGTTCGTGGAGAGGTACGGTTTTGGCGAGGTTGGTTTCGGTCATCCACCAATGTAGGCATTCCCATGCATTCTTCGTTTGTCGGTAAGGTTGTCCTGGATGTCGGGTGACAGGTGTTCCAGTAATCGATTCGGTAATGGTGGAAGGGGCGAGTCATCCATCTGCCGTACGGGAGGAGATTTGCCATGGAATCGAGTTTCCCGATGAAGGAGTTCAGAGTTCTGAGAGAGTGGGAGGTTGACTTCATGAGTGAGAGACAGAGAGAGGAGTGACAGTGCTTTCTATTAAGTTGAAATCTACTCCCAGGAAGGTGAATTGCTGGGAAAGTGTTAGTCTTGATTTTTTCCAGTTGATCCCCAGTCCTAGGTTGTGGAGGAATCGAATTGAGAACATTCTGTTTCGGATGAGTTGTTGAGGATTTGGGTTGTTGAGAAGCCAGTCGTCCAGGAAGGCGTTGGCAGTGATTTGGTGGCGATGGAGATGGCCGAGAACGGGTTTCAGGATGGATGTGAAGATCCGAGGAGCGCCATTTAGGCCAAATGGTAGACTTTGGAATTCTTGATAGAGAAAGCGGAAGTAGTGAAGAGATGCCGGATGGAGTGGGACATGAAGGTAGGCATCCTCCAGGTCTATTGAGATGGTCCAATCCATGCTCCTTAGGGAGAGTCGGATGGTTTCGAGGGTTTCCATTTTGAAGTGGTTGTTGTGCATGAATTGATTCAGTGGCTTTAGGTTGAAGATCATTCTGTTTCCACCTGACTTCTTTAGTCTGAGGAAGATGGAGCTGTAAAAGCCAGGTTTGGAGTGATCTGGGCAGATGCGAATGGCTTTTTTTGCGAGAAGCGTATCGATTTCTGAAGTGAGGGTGTCTGAAGGTCTTGTTGCGAATTCCCAAGGAGGGGAAGTTCGAAGGCGAGGATTGTTTATGAATGAGGGACGAAAGCCACGAGAGATTATGGATAGGACTGTGGCGACGAATGTGATGCGTTCCCAGGCTTGTCTGAAAAACCGTAGTCGACCGCCTACAGGTCTGAGGTGGATGTAGTCATTGGCGTCGATGGGGTTTGCTTCTGGAAGAAGATGCAGAGTGTCTGCTGCGATTGTCAGGCGTGGAGCTGCGTTGTATCCTTGTTGTTGTTTTGGTTGATTCTGCGAAAGGATTGGTTGCTGTAACGAAAGGAGTGCGAGCTGTTGTCGTGGGAGGATTTGGACTGTGTTTTGACTGGCTGTCTTGGAGGAGCGGCCATGTTATGGTTGTGTTGAGCTTTCCGAAAAGGTTGGCTAGAGGCTGGCTTGGGTTTAGGTTTACGTGAAATGTCCAGATGAGGTGCCAGAGTTGGGACTAATCCTCTGAAGAGTGTTTCAGATTCGAAGGGGAAGGTTGCGAAGGGCATGCTGGGTTGAGGTGTTTAAGTTGGTCGTGGTGCCAAGAGCGATGTCACGCAGAAGAAGGGTAGAGTTGAACAGGGCCCTGGTGAATCAGTTGAAACTGTGAAAGGTGGCGAAGGACATTTTCTTGAACAGTTCGGAAATCAGCACATGAAGGTGTTTGATGTTACGCTTGCTGGATTCAACGGCGAGTCTCTCGCATAAGGCGTTAATAGCAGTGGCAAGGACATCAGCTTGAGAGGCGGCACGAAGGCCAAGGCAAAGGATTCTGTCGTTTTCTTTAAGAACAGCAGTTGGGACTTCGGTACGTTTTGGGATGAACATGGCAGTTCCGAAATCCATCTTTGCTTCTGTTGCAAGGAATTCAGATTGATGATAGGTTTCAAACTGTTTAGGGTTTGCGGCGCCATCGCCGGAGGATTGGAAGAACCAGGATTCACGGCCTGGGCGATGAGGCGGAAGTTCTTTGTCTAGTTCCAAGGGTTCTCCTTTGCCTAATAAGGATCCACCGGTTCTGAGTAAGGTGGTGAGAAGAGTGGTGGATTGGCCAATTCGTGCACGTTGCTTGTTGTTTCTTTCCCTTAGTCCAAAGCCGAAACCTGTTGTAAGTCCTCGGTTAACCTTGGAAGGCGGAGTCGGGTCAGGTTTGTAGAGGAAGTTGTCAGGGACGATGGCTTCCACAGCTTTGAGAAGGTCAAAAATCGGGATGGTTGAGGAATCAGTGTCGCCTTGAAAGGAGTCTTCGAATGGGTCGAGTGGTTGACGCTCGAAGTTTACTTGAGGTTGATTGTGTTGGCGTGCGGCGAGTACAGCAGCTGAGTCAAGACCGTCATCAGGATGCAGGACAGCATTGAGCAGGGTCTGAAGGTCAAGCGAAGAGGAAGTGCGTCTCTTCTTACTTGTTAAGGGTGAAGTAGGGGTGGTTGATTTTCGCTTGTGTGAGTCATTGTCAGAGGATGCGATCCAGTCATGTACATAAGAAGTATTGTGTGTGGAAGGAGCAGGGTCGGGTCTAGTTTTGTATGAAAACTCCTTTTTGGCACGTTTAAAAAGTCGGTGGACTTCGTCTGGGGAGGGTGTGTCCCGGCGATAACTTGGTTGGTGTGAAGCAGCAGATGAGAAGTTCAAGGGTCTGTGATCATGTTCTAATGCTTTAGGGGACGAAGAAGTTGATGATCGTAGACGTTGGCCAAATGGAACAGGTGAAGCTGTAGAGATGAGCGGAGGAGCAGACGTTGATGGTTGTGTGGGCGATGGTAAGACAACGATGCTGGGGTTTACAGGAACAGGGTTGGCCGGAGGTGTTGAAATAGGCTGAACGGAAGGGTCCATTGCGACTGAGTCAAGGGCAGTGTGTTCGGCGAACGAGGTGCTTGCTTTCGTTGGGCTATGAATTGCCTAAATTCGACGAAGGCTTGCTTGCTTTCGGCGAATGTTCTGTGAAGGATGTACGTTCGGTGAAGGATTGTTGCGTTCGGCGAAGGTCGTGCGTTCGGCGAAGGCTTGACGCGTTCGGCGAAAGTTGTGTGTTCGGCGAAGGCGTGCTGCGTTCGGCGAAGGCTGTGTGTTCGGCGAAGGCTTGTTTACGTTCGGCGAAGGCTTGCTTGTGGTCTGCGAAGGTTGTGCGTTCGGCGAAGGTCAGCCTGATGGTGAAGGTCCTCTTCCCTTGAGCTTGCGGTGAAGGTTGTGGGGAAGGTCTTCTTTGCTTGGTTGTGTTCGGCGAACTTGTGGCTTGGAGACTTTCGGCGAACGTCATGCACTTTCGGTGGGCTGATGCAGCTGGGGAGGCGATCCGTCTTCGACGAGAGCTTGAGGAAAGTGATGGCCGACCGACGTGCCGGTCACGTTTTATAGGAGGGCTGCGCATTGACGCATGCGCAGTGGGGTTGCGCACTGGTCGTATCTGGAGAGCGAAAAAACCTCAAGCAACTAAAGAGCACTCAGGAACTGAATGCAATTAAATTTACAGGTAGTAGAAATTTTCTGCCGACGACTAGAAACATAAATTTTGGTGAAACTAGACAATGTTTGAATAATTGGTTATGACGTCTTTCAAATTCTGAAGTATGTTTACGAAACCTGCTTTTTAATATCGGAATAAATTCAATACTGACAGGCGTTTATTTTCTTTACTCGTTTTCTTGAATTGTTTTTTTTTCTTATTTTCATGAAAAAAAATTAGCATCTTGGGGAAATCAATAGACTAGTATCGTATCGGTGCCGATATCATGGTATCAGCAAAGGATTGGATCCATTTCATCGATATTTACAACTGATAGTATGTATCTTTTTTTTGTGGTTGTGCAAACACCGCATGTTTTGTTCACCTGTCCCCCAGAAATGAATTATTTTTTTGGAATACCAGTGTAAATTACAGCAACTTGAAAGAACGAACCATCGTACTTTGAACGTTCGAAAAATTCTAACACAAAGAAATCACGCTCAAATCCGAAAACAAACAAATTCTACCGATTTACGAATTTTCGACACGCTGCAATGACTAAAGATGGAAAAAATAGTCACCCGTCTTCATCGGGCCACCACAAGACGTTTATTTACATTATTTGCATTGTCCGACGTACATCGATCGTTAGTTAGATATAGCAGACGACTAGGATGAGACACACAACCTCCCGTATTTACGAGGTAGCATTCGCAGCTTCCACCCATGCCCCATTTGAACGTGATTTTGTGTGTTGGAAATTACCATAACTTGTTTACAAATTCAGGAAGTTCAATTCAGGAAGCAATTCAGCATTGCTTGTCAAATCAAAACAGTCCTGGCATCGGTATCAGATTTAATAAAGTGGTATCGGAACAGACCAAGAAATTAAGTAAACAGTGAATTTTTAACCTAGTCGCAAATTTTTTTTTATGTTTTAGCTGTGGGTGTGAACCAGGTAATTGGCTATT
>JAHWFP010259381.1:0-14079 GCA_023313725.1 Lithobius niger | reverse complement strand
GCTGTGGGTGTGAACCAGGTAATTGGCTATTAAAATAACCACCGTTGTTTTAGTGTACCGAAAAAAAATTCCACAAGTATGCAGATTAAAAAGCTTGAGTGGAGTAATTAAAAGTATATTTGTGTTTAGTTTAGTATATCCAAATAATGAAAAAAAATTACCCATTCCCTAAAATATTTTTCTGAGCTGACATGAACAATGTGGCAGTGCTGTTCAGGAATACCATAAATCGCCTATTACAGGCCCATGGATGGTTAAAATTAATTCGATAAAAACAAGGAGGCAGCTGTAGAAAAGCTGTAATTCATTTTTCGAATCTTACTTCTGCCCAGGGAGATTGTTAGCCTAATTCCATCACAGAAAATTCAGCGTTTTCACGTACTTGGTCTGTGTTCAGTCTAGCATTAAAGCAATGCCTTTATTCACATGTATTCACGAATTTAGTTTATTTCATCATGCTTCCTCCAAATTCCAACGTAATTCACAGTTTCAGCTTATTACGAAAACAAAACTTCCTTAACATCCAGCGCGGTTGAAGATGTACACGACGACAGGTCGAATTTGATGGGAGCCGGGCTACATGGCCACTGGTCCCAGGAACTAGCAGCAAAGTTCCTGGAACCAGTGGCCATGTTGCTCGGGTCCCATCAAACTCCACCTACCTACCTACATAATCACTCACGTTGGATGTTACGAAAGTTTGTTTTCATAATAAATTAGTTTAATCTGTGAATTATGTTAGAATTCGGAGGATGGATGATAAAATAAAAAATATAAATTCGTGAATAAATGAGAATGAAGGCATTGCGTTTTCTCACGCACTTGCTGACCATTCCACGATTACAAACACGCTCCAGTGAATTGTGTTAGATTAATAGTTGGTTTGGACTAAAAGTATGAATCTCTATTTGCAGTATGCAGAAAAATTACGATATAATGGGACAAACCATTCGTTTCGTTTTGTTAAATGTTTACAGCTTTCAGTCAATTTCTAGCAGAAAACGAAGATGGAATGGGAAGGAGTAATGAAACTACTTCACGATTTCTGACCTTAAAGGATTGTCGAGGGGGAGGGGGGCAGCTTTGCCAGGGGGGTTGTACCGTAAATCATGTATTAAAAGCCCACTTGAAGCTAAAGCCCACCCCCTAAAATGCTGTGAAGTCAAAATCATGAAATAGTGGAGTTAAAGCCCACCCCTCAAATTGTCGTGTTTCTACGAAAACTTATCTAAAAGTTAAATAATGTGAATAAAGATAGTACTGCTTGCGATGTTTACTGACCCCTTCTCCCTCCCTATAGTAATAGTTGACTCTTCCTTCAGCTCCTGGGCATCTCTCACCTAAGCGTCCTCCCTTCTTCACAGCAATTAAAAGGATGTAAATATTGGTCTTTTAGAGATCGTTCAAAAGCTTCGAATTTTCTGTAATAGATGTTCAGAACGGTTAGAAAATTGATAATGCTTGATTTAAAGACGACCCCCCCTATTTTTGTCAACTTAACTACATAACCCCATGGGCGTTTAATCCACGATTTACGGTAATAGGCGATGTATGGTAGTCTATTTCCCAGATTTGCATAATTCAGCAATTCACCATTATCTTCAGTAATGCTTTATACTGGTGTTAATCACCAAAAAAATTTCATTCACCTCAATAAATAAAAAAAAAAAGTCTCGTTCATGTATCCATCCCCCCCCCCCCCCCTTTAGATTGCACACAATAAAAAAGAATAAAGAGCACTCGGTATACCCCTACCCGCTCAAACTAAACATACCATTATGTAAACTACGGTAACACAAAAACCACTTAGCGGTCAAAAATAGCTGGCTACATGGTCGTTAGGAGAAAATCGTACAGGTGCGTTAAGATTCGAATTTCACACTCAACCACTGATCTCTACGGGTGAACAGCCACGACCCGTGGAGATTAGATCAGTGGTTGAGCGCGAAATTCGATCGTAACGCACCTGTACGATTTTCTTTTAACGACCATGTGGCCAGCTTATTTTCTCCGTCTTTTTGTTGTGGTTTCTGATGAAGAAGAAAGGAGATTCAACGAAAATCTAAGAAACTAATCGTTTTTGTGTCTTCTTAGTGGTTTTTGTGTACCGTAGTTTACATATTACGTACCACTTTCAAAGATTTGAGGAGAAGATGAACGTCCACCATGTCGGCTAATATCAGAAGTCGAGTAACCGCTGAGAGCAAGTTTCTTGCAGCACGGACCATATTGCCTCGCTTCAGGGATGAACACGGGTCGTCTGCAAATTCCCGTGCAGCTACGCTCATCGCTTCGCCTATAAAAGAGGTACACCAAACATCTTTACCATTACGGCGTAAGGTTTACAGATGGCCAATGAGTAAAATGTTACACATTTCACAAACTTAAAGAAAACATTGAAGTGAATGCGGATAACTAACTTAAACCTGTGTTGTATAGGTACCTAAGGATATTAGACACTTTTATAACTAAAAGGTCATCTGTTGAAAGAAGTAAATTTCCAGCACCAACTATTAGCACCCAATACAACTATTCAGATTTTTTTTTTTTTTTTTTACATTTTTTCATATTTTTTTACATTTTTAAAATTTTTCTCATTTGTGAAACTGTTGTTTCCTGTAGCAATCTTAGTTATTTCAGGTGAGATACATAGTAAGTAACTGTCGTATCACAGCAGAATATTACAATATTCACTTTTACCAATATGCTACTTGAATTTTACATCAAAATTAAATTTTAGTACTGTGGTAAATGCTAATGCAATATGCTTTATTGCACCATTAGTATGGCAATGCTTCAGGAGGCAGAAAATTGCTCTACTCCTGTGTGTGTGATTTTCGCGATTGCCTTGCTTCCTAGGATTGTGTCATTTTTAATTCTTTTTCTTATTCGTTGTACCTTGATAAAAAACGATACAAAAAAAAAAACTCAAAGAAAAAAAACGGAACAAAAATTGAGCTAGCTCTGTCTACTTAAAATGGGATTGGGGCGAAATGCTGTAGTGTGACGGCGCAAACTTGCTATTTCTGTTTCTATACTAAATACTGAATTTTTTTCCCCAAGCTGTATTTTCGGCAACCATCTGTTTCAGCTTATTACTCCATAGGTGAACTCCAATGCTGACACACAAACGTTTCTCGTGTTGTGAAAAATTGGCTTGGTCTATCTAGATTTTTGGTGGGTGTCAAATAGGAACTTAAATTTAAAAGTCCACAGGAATTTTCACTTTGAATGGAGTCAGACATTTTGAGAATTAACACGGAGATGACGTTAAATTCAAACCACAAGCAAAACTTACAGTTCTGGTTTGGGGAATTTTCAACACAAACACTATTTTCGTTTGTCTTCATCAGGATAAACTGTTCGTTGTGTTACTGTGAAAGTTTTAGTTAAATTCAGAGTTATAATTCGGAGAATTAAAATATTTACCGCTCATTTTCACAAACAAGACAGTGTCTACTTCGTGCAAATTTTCAATGGCTGGCTGCAACCTTCCTCAGGCATTACGACAAAAATTTTTTTTTTTTTAAAGTTTTATAAAGTTCACTACATCACTATATCGTCGTAGTGGCCTCCCCCGTATTTTGTGGGTAGCGCTTTCACCAACCCATCAAGCTTCCACTTCGTGGCCAGCTCTTGCTTTAATTCCAACGATGTTTTCTACTCGGGGGAATGACGGTTCTTGGATGTTCATTAAGGAAGCCCCTCCCATTTCGTGTAATCTGATGGCAGTCGACTCCAAGCATCTCAGATGTTGATCTTTTTTAGAGTACGATGCACCAACGTTTCATCTTTTTCCCACTCAATATTATGTTTTGATTCCATACAGTGAGCTGCGATGCCGTTGTCGTCTTTTATATTTCTCACATTGGCGATGTGCTGTCCTATTCTCGTTCGAAGAAATGATGGGATGAGTGAAAAATACAAGAGAAGGCGTATACAAAGTTCTATGCAGAGACTGTGATGCCGTCTACATCGGTGAGACAATGAAGAGGATTCCAACGAGAATAGGACAGCACATAGCAAATGTGAGAAATAAAAAATACGACAACGGCATCGCAGCTCACTGCATGGAATCAAAACATCGTATTGAGTGGGAAAAAGCTGAAACGTTGGTGACATCGAACTCTTAAAAAAGACCAACTTCTGAAATGCTTGGAGTCAATTGCAATCAGATTACATGAAATGGGAGGTGTTTCCTTAATGAACATCCAAGGTCCGTCATTCCCCCGAGTGGAAAACATCGTTGGAAGAGACTTAAAGCAAGAGCTGGGCACGAAGTGGAAGATTGACGGGTTGGTGAAAGCGCTACCCACAAAATACGAGAGGCCACGACGACGAGCGACAGTTATGGATTCAAAAGCAGATGGACAATGTATTGATGTAGTGATTAACACAAGAAAACTTTTGTTGTAATGCCTGAGGAAGATGGCAGCCAGCCATTAAAATTTGCAAGAAGTAGACACTGTCTTGTTTGTAAAAATGAGCGGTAAATATTTTAATTCTCCGAATTATAACTCTGAATCTTCATCTGGTATTTAAAGATGTATTTTCGATTCGAGCTACATCATTGTCACGTTGGTTTGTTGACGCGATCAGCTTTTTCGATGCGGGCCACTGATCTTTACGAGCGAAAGTGTGACCACTGCTCGTGATAGCTTTTCACTTTTTCAAGAGGAAATTTTTCCCTATGGGGCGAATGAGGTGTTGTATTGTGGGGCAAGCTGGGGGCTGAATGTTCATTAGTGATTTTCCTCGTTTTTTAAGTGTTAAATGGTGATTGCCTTTGGTGGAGTTTGGTGTTCTAAGCGTCAATGCTTTGCTCCAGTTTATTGTGTGAGCAGTCTCAGCTTGGTGAGCTGCGCTGACTTTTGTTTTAGGTATATTTTGTGTTGGTTGTTGCAGAATGGTCACACTGTAACGTGTGTTTAATGTAGAAGCCAAACTTGAAGTAGTTAAACCTTATTTAATGCGGAATAATCATGACAAGATTTGGGTTACATTATTACGTTCTTTCTCAACACAAGAATCAACGGGAATAGAACACCGGGCTCTGAAGCCCTTGACTTATATATGCTCCGGTCGGATCCTGAGCTCCACCGGACACCCAATCAGCTCATGAGTTCGTTAACCAATCCAGTTCATGGTTACAAAGTGTTCACCAATCGTGGCCAACAATACTTGGCCATGTTCTCCTGCACGTCCGCTCATGGTTTTGGCGCAAAACCTGAAAGTCCTTGCCGTTGCACAAGTGATTTTAGCGCCAACAAGAGTCAACCACAACACAACAGCACACAGGTAGGTACGAGGGTGAGCCAATGTCCGTTACAACGCATTCTGATGTGGATACCTCGTCGGGTCTCACCTACATAAATGGCATCATATTCATTGCAAGGGACTTGGGAAATCCCACTTTTTGTAAACCAGAAACAACTTATAATAGATCACCCATATCTGACCAGGAGCCAGACCACTCAAGCCACCAAGGCAAACACCCCTGAACCACCTGAAGTTGAACCACCAACCACAAAGCAACCCACACATGACCAAATCGCAGCCGACTGCCCTCAAACAAACAGTGGGGTTTGGTGGGACCCCATGAGTAATCCACATCAGAATTCGTGACCATGCTATAGCAACCAACACAAAAAAACCTAAAAAATGGCATCGCAGCTCATCAAGCCAAGACTGCTCACACAATAAACTGGAGCAAAACATTGATGCTTATAACATCAAACTCCACCAAGGAATCACCTCAGAGCACTGGAAACTATCGCCATTCAACACCTTGAAAAACAAGGAAAATCACTAATTGAACATTCAGCCCCCAGCTTGCTCCACAATACAACACCTCGTAGTGAAAAATCTCCTCTCGAAAATGCAAAGCGATGACGAGCGGTGCTCACACGTTCGCTCGTAAAGCTCACTGGTCCGCATCGGAAAACTTGATCGCGGCAGCAAACCAACATGACAATGTAGGTAGAGTCGAAAATACATCTTATAAATGCCTGATGAAGAAAAGCGAAAATAATGTTTATTGGAAATTTGTAAAACCAGAACTGCAAGTTTGGCTTGAGGTTTGAATTTAGCTTCATCTCCATATTAATTCTCAAAAGGAATTGACAAAAATACAAGTTAACTCCCAGACTAAGCACCATCAAATGCCGGACAGAAACGTCTTAACTGAAAACACTCTTCACTCCGTTTACTTACAGAACACTCACACTGGTTGGTGAAAGGCCTTCTAGCAATTTTTTTGGCAAATTTTTTTTTTTTTTTTTACTTTCCCACTTTGCATTTTAAAATGGCCTGATCAGCTGAAGTTTAAATACAAAACAGACATACCTGTTTTTCGTACTTCGTCTACAGCTGACAGCATTTCTTGCTTAATGTCTGGGTTTTCGTATGCAATCTGTTCGCCCTTCTCAATAAAGTTCTCTGTAGCCTTTTCAACGGCAGCCACCAGCACGTGTGCACGTTTGGAGCGACCCTTCTTCTTCTTGGATGGTCCTTTCGTATTTACTAAAGTAGTGACCTGCAAGACACAATCTTTTAAGCTCTAAGGTAATTTTCTCTTCTAGACTAACAACTGATAACCTGGCTTTTAAAGGAGGAGAAAAAAATAAATCTTAAATTTACTTCCAACAGAGTGGAAATTTTCCATATTTCGCTTATTTCCACACTCCAGATAGTTCCTTATCTAGCTAATTTTCGACTGCAGCCTTCAGTCTTCTTCAGGCTCTTCGAAGGTAATTTTATCTTCTGTTTACATTCTTCATTGTGTACACGATCGCCATCCGAGTTTGAAATCGAAAATTAGCTGCAGTCGAAAATTAGCTTGATAAGGAACTATCTGGAGTGTAGAAGTAAGCGAAATATGGAGAATTTCCACTCGTGTTAAAAGTAAATTTAATGCAGTGTTCCACAGTAATGAGCGTCAAAGTTACGGATTTTTTTGTGGAATAAATCTTAACATTATAAAGCTGTAAGTTGGAGTTTGCAAGAAGAATAAATACTTTTAACACAAGAAACCAGGGCTGGAAATAATGATAATTTTTAATATTAATAATAATTAGTTTATTTTCATGAAGCACGCTACATGAAGGAAGTCGTCATGAGGAATACAAGATTCCTATTTTATAGTAATGAACCAAGCAGAAAGCATAAAATAACAAAATTATTTGCAATAGGGTAATCACAACAATCTAACAAAACGAACATGGACAAAAAAATTTGTTTAAGACCCTAGGATATTATAACATGATTTGTAGGAGCTCATAAAATAATTTCTTAAGCGTAAAAAATTATTACAGTTTAACTTATCAGAAACTAACTTTGGTAAGTCATTCCACACAATGGTCCGAGCAATGTAAGATAGACTCATGTTTCCTTACTTGGTTCTACGTCTACGAGGAACAAGTTTATCGTTGTTGCGGATGTTGTGCGTGTATGTATCACAATACCTTCTATTGTTTTTACACCGTAGAGGGATGGTTCCCAACATTCATCCTTTAAGAGCTTGAACATAAACATACATATAGCGTACTTACAAACTAGGTCAATCCGCAGAAGATTTAGGGATACAAACAAGGGCAGAGTATGCTCCTTGCAGGGCCCTTTAGCAGTAAGTCGAACTGACTTTTTTTGTAAAATTAAAATCCTCTGTTAATTAGTCTTAGTAGTGGGTGGATCCCCAAACTGTAATACCATACAATATGATCGGTTAAACAAAAGCAAAGTAAAGAGATCGTAAAAGATAGCTTGGCTCACAATGTTTCACTCTTGCTAAAATATCATTTCCTCACACATTTTCTTTTACAAATAAAGTTGATTTGAGGTTTCTAGCATAAGGTATGGTCTATCATTACACCCAGCATTCGAATTTCATGTACTTTTTCATAGAGATGCACCGATAAAAAGGCCACATCGGTCATCGGCATCGGTTTTAAGCAACAGATGTTAAAACATCGGAAATCTACAATTTTATGAAATCATTTTGTAACAGATGTGCTTATAATTAATTTCTGGGTGTTAAATTTTAGGCCTACAGTCATTTTAAATTTTATTTCTGAAATCCTCCTAATTATCATTTACTCAAGGAAAAATCTTACTTATTTTACTTTACTTTCTTAAACATCGAACCACACGATATTGGAATCGGACATCGGCCGATGTTTTTCCAACATCGGAATCGGACATCGTTATTTGGGCACATCGGTGCATGTAATTTTACAATGTAACGTTCGTTTTCAAAGTTTAGTGCCTCGTTACGTTCTGATGAAGGTGAACGGCTGTTTTCACCGAAAATTTAAGAGTCAAATTTTTTGATGTTTACTGGACTGAGTTGAAAATTTGGCGGTAGGTGGTATTGTGTTATTATTGCTGGATCTTCCAGCTTCTTCGTGATGTTGACATTAAGCCACTCTACACGGCGGTTGCCGATCTTTCGAAGGATATATTCTATTTGAATATTCGTAAAAAAAAAAAAGGTCTGAAGAATTTTCGGCTTTTTTTTTTAGTTGCTTTTTAAGATTTCTTGTGGGCGTCTCGAGTCCTGGTCAGGCCGCACTATGCTCTTTTCCCTTGCCCCTTTCCTCCCAACTAATCTGCAGTGGAAATTATCCAGCATTTTGAATTGCTCACTTGCAAGTGGCGGGAGGGAAGGGGAGGTGGAAATTACTGGCGCGTGCAGCAGTTCTCCTAAAATATCTAAGAACTAGAGAATGGGGACTGGGGAAGTCAACCAGGATCATGGTAACTAGTTGATAGATGACGTCAACTTCAGTATCATTATATGAAGGCAAAAGACACCTTTGCGGATTACGGCCATCCCGTACTGCTGTTGGCAGTTTATCTTTTCATTTTGGGGGTTGTGTTATGTATTCCTTCCAAGTTATCTTGCCTAGCACATTGTTGTTGTTTTATTACGTATTGCCAATAAGTAATTTCCATTGCCAACAGACTAAATACAACATAGGTACTTAATGAAAAACCGAAAAACCGGGGTCGGTGGGATGGGGTGGGGGTGAGGGTCATGCCTAAACATGAAAAAAAAATTTTTAACGAATATTCTAATATTTTTTGTCTAATATTAGAATACGGTTTTTCCCTATTCATCCGACCTCGACTTACCAGTGGTTAAGGATTTGTTGATAATTGAAAATGGTTTTGTGACAGTCAATGCACTTTGTCACCAAAATAGCACTAGTTTTAACAAAGCCAGTAAGCCGCTTAACGATTTGTTTGGTAAGGTTTAATCATAGTCTTGATTTGATTTTCGTTAGTTGGCCATAAATAGACAAGAGTTGACGCAGTCTGGTGTGCTTTGAAGTTCAGGAGTCGTTGGGATGAATATTAACAGCTAATTGGGTCCCAACTGTACAAAAGTGATTGTTCAAGTCGGCTGCAAGCTTACATTTGTCGACGGATTGAGGCCACACTTGCCCGTCTTGACTAGACGTGCCCATTAAATTGTTCAGGATACTCCAAATTTCTTTGCCATTCGTCCTATTTTCGTTAAATAAATTGGTGTAAAAGTTGTATTAGTTGTTTAAGTAACTGAGAAACTTGTTTCTTTGCTTCTTTATACTTGTCATTATTTGAGTCTGGATTTTTTACGTATTTTCGATAGTTTAATTTTTATCTTTGATTTTCTTTATTTCCTGGGTAATCCATTCCGACTCTTTCTTGGCATGGGATTGTTCACGCGAGTTTATGTTTGGTGTTTTAATAGGAAAAGCAGCATCCATATAAGTTTTGAAATTTTTCAAGAAAGCTAGCAAACCCTACATGTCATCTACATTTAAATTGGGCGAGAATTCCTTCCAACCTTCATTACTCAGGAGATTCACAAAATTTCTTACAGACTTTTTTTTCACTGTAGCTGCGTTTCCTCTTGTTTTTTTTTTAATGTGGCCGATATTGGCGCACAGATCCAGTGAGTACAGCAAAGATGGGGAAGTGATACGTAAGATCTGAAATCATAGCACCCGTGAGTGTGTCATTCGGAAAATCATAAGTCCAGATATTGTCAATCCGTGTGGAATTGTTGCCGTCACTCGAGTTGGTTTAGTGATTATTGGCACAAAACCATCAGAGATCCAATCATCAATCAAAATCCAAAGATCCTTTCTATTGCCAGATGTTTAATTATTTAAGTCTATAATGAAGTCCCCAAGAACATAAAGCTTTCTTTCAGAACGAGCTTTGTTAAAAATTTGATTCAAACCATCACTAAACAGCATTTTGACGCCATCAGGAGGTCTGTAAATGACTCCAAATACATAACCATGACCATTCACTTTTTTTCAATAAACAGACTCTGGCCGTCAGTTTCATCAGTATTTAGATTTAAGTCACGTCACACTTTAACATTCTATCTTTCGTTGACAAAAAAATCCAACACCACCACCTTTATTTTTTTTCCCTATCCACATGAATAAAAGAATAACTACCCAATTTGTAATTAAATTCATTCTTTTCGTTTTATCAAGTTTCTGACAATGCAATTAAATTAAACTCAGTTTTGGCTGGTGATAAAAGTAGTTTAAAATTTTCGTATTTATTCTCAGTGCACAAATTTCTGATATTAAAATGAATCGTAGAAAGTTCAAGTGAAGGATTATTAGAGTCGATTGATACTCCTTCATTCACATATTCGGTGTTATAGATGGTGGATTTAAATTCCTTGGCCAGCAGACTCTCATCCGGATTACAAAGATAATGTCGAGAGGCGAGCTTGGTTTTGTATATTAGTCATAGGCAATTCAGGAAGAAAGGGCGTTCTTTGAAAGCTTTTAAGAAGGGCACTGGGGGTCATTGATTTGATGGGTAGTGGGGAAACCACTGTCTCTCGTCCTTCAGTCTGGAATTTCACTGAAACTCGCGTAGCGCAAATTGGCTTTCTTTCTTTTCGCAGTCTTTGTGAAGACCCGCGCAAAAGCCACACACTTTTATGTTGATTTCCAGTTAGAAGCCACGTGATGAAAATTGCAACAATTGAAACAGCGACTTACATGAATGAAATCTCCCACTTTTGATTTAGTCCACTTTAGGTTAATTCCCGAATGTAGTAAAAAAAAAACTTTCCGAAGTTGGGGGCTGACTCCCACAATAACGCTATCTGAATCATCATTGGTTTTAGATACCTGTTTTTTTTTTATACCAAATGCTATCACAAATGATTCGACATCTTCAAACAAATACGAAATTTGCTAATTTTGTTGATACAAAACGTTCGTCAATTCGTCATTTGGAAGGTCTTTCGGCACATCGTGGATCTTAAGCCGAGGATTGAATAATTTAGGGCTTTCAACTTGATATTTTGGGGACAGGTCTGCATAGTTAGAAATGTACCCTGACACGATGTCTTTACTTTTTTCTTTATCAAAGTCCATTTCAACTTGATCTAGCTTATTTACTCTAATATTAAGTATGCCCAATTTAAGACACATTGGATTTACCAAACGTTTAAGGCTAGCCTTCACATCATCCGTCGTTACTGTAGGCTCTTTTGGAACAATAATAATATTACACTTACGTGGAGCACTATCTTGTGCATTTTTACTGACCAGTTGTTGCAGAGTGCGGGCACTTCCCTCGATACATTCTTCCTGTTGTTCACGTACAGTTTTGGCGAAGGAGCACGATTGTTGCAGTGGCTCGCAACAGATTGTAAACGACTGGAGGGAATTAATAACGCCCACCTGTTCATTAACAATTCCATGCAGTTTATAAAAAACTTCACGAAGTGATTTTTTAGTACCAATAGTTAATTTACTCTCAGCATCAAGTAATTCGCTGAATTCTTGAAGAAGTTCTCTTGCTTTAAAACTGTAATGTTCGCTTTCATTTCCTTTGGCTTCCATTACAACACTGTTGAGGGCTACAGCCCCCTCCTGGCGCAAAGGGTCTGCCGAGTGCAAGGGGCCGGCAACCGCTAAAACCTTTAAGTCACTTCGTGGTTAAGAGAGAAGGAAAAACACGTCTGCTCTCCCTGGCTGCTCTTCCCTGGCCTAATAATAATATTTTTAATGATAATAACGTCATTTATCTAAAGCAAGAGCTGCATCAAATTAAACAGATTACTTTGATTATATTCAAGATTATTTAGATTATAATCAGATATTAATATAACGTAAGAGTACAACAATACTTATAGCATAGTTAAAGTTGGTTGGCATTTGTACAATTGCTCGCTTGCTAGTTGCTACTGCCAAAATGCCAATAATTATCTTGATGAAGCATTAAAAGTTTAAAACATGGTTACAAGGTGTAAATTGTTCAATGGTTCAATATTAATTGAAATTTACACTACACCAAATGTCACAATTTAAAGAGGACACAGTAATAATGTTGTTCTTTAAATTTTCGGTGAAGTTAAATCGAGCACCAGAGAACTCAAATAGTTTGCTACGTCAAAAGGAGAAAAATTCAAACCCGCAAGCTGCAGACACCACTGATCTACACCGCACGTTTTATCTGGACTGCCCATCAGTCGTCCAACATGGCGGCCAGGTTCATTTGAACGAATTAGTAGATGTTATCATAGGTCGGTCTCGACACACGAGGGGTACATTCTTGCTCGCTAAATGTTTTACGACAAGAGACTCAAGAGCCCTTAAGTGAAAATCATTGTGGGCGTTTGATTTGAACAAAACGGTGCACTGGTCCCAAGCAATGTCGTGCTTTGTTTTCAGGTGATGTTGCCCGATGCATTGGTCAAACCACCATTAGCAGTGTTTTTTTTATCTCAAGAGGCCATTGTAATCGCCGGTTACTGGATTTCGCTGTACTAAACTAAATATTACATATTGCAGTAATCTTACTTCGTCAAGTTAGTGTAGGTGATGTGGCACAAGCCTATTAAATGAACAACTGAACATAGTTTTGTCTATTGTAGTTGCTACTTGCTAGTTGTTTGGTAGATGCAGATAAGTTGTAAAGTGCCTTTAGTTGGTCTTCTTCCTTGGGTTTAAGGCTTTGAATGTAGCCACCAATTTTCTCGCTTTGGTTGTGCCAAGCTGATTGTGTATTTTTGTAACGACTAGGCCAAAAGTAGAAACTTATGTTCCGTTCCTGCAGAAGATGACACAGCATAGTGCTAAGGTGGCGGTGTTAACTGCTGTCCAAATGATATCCACCAGGACAATGGTATTACTGCTAGCTATATCCTTCATCAAACGTACCGTAGTCTGAAAACTGAAGAGACTTAGCATCCTTGTATTGAATGAGCCTTTAAAGCGTGCTCTAGTTCATCGCTTTTGCTTGATCCATTGGACCACAGCAAGTAAATTTCCCTCTGTTTAGAACCCACCAAGTTTCCCGAACTAACATACTCGGTAGTGTACATCGTTACGTACAGCAAACACTTATCATCTTCAAGAACATTGCATCTACAGTTGAAGGTGATAAAAGGTCTGAATATTATCACTGTCTTTGCCGTTTACCGGTTTTTGCATCAGTAGGCTAATGTAAAAATAATTTTTTCACAAAACATCATTGGATATGTGACATTCATGCTGGGAAAAGTTGATTTGGATTTATCCATTTCGTTTTTCTTTATTGGGAGAGGGGGAGGGAAGGGGGATTTATCAACAGATTTGGGTTAACCTGGTCCTTGATTACAATCGGGTGAATTTCAACTTATTAAAGCTATTATAATCACTATTAAAATCATAACACCCCCGCAAGAAATCTAGCACATTTTTAATAATTTGAGTCTAGTATTGAGACGAGTATTTTCGTGGAAACTAGTTAAAAGTCGGTTCTTTTTAATTTGTTTAGATAACAAGCACAAAACCGGACTGATTTCAGCAAGCTAAGAAGCCCGATTTGGTGCTTAAATTACCATCACCAAGGTGCCTTTGCTCTCAGCCACACAGTATTCTCTCAACGACGAACCCAAACAAGGCCGAAACAATCTGCTTAGATCTCTTTGGGTGAGAGCAGCTTGATTATGTTCGGATAACAACTGCAGCTTCTGTAAAGACCAAGGCACGCACAAATTTCCAGTTATAAGGTTATAACCTAAAAAATATGGGCTTCTAGCTTTTCACGAAAAATACCATTAGGCCTAGC